>PVJH01008186.1:0-87199 GCA_004026705.1 Nesogale talazaci | reverse complement strand
TTTGATTCTCAGGAGATATCAAAACTCCAGTTTGAATGTAGAGTAAATCAAGCAACATGGAATCTTTTAGGAAAGCATTAACACTCACCCACTGCCGTTTAGCATCTTCAGGTTCATAGTGTTTGCTGTCAGTGTCAAGTCTGTTCCAACCTATAGCCATGTTGTCTGTGCCCATCAGAACGAAACACCCTCAGGCATGCATCCTCACAATTACGTTGTTTGAAACTATTCTTGGAGCCCTTTTGCCAATTCTTCTTGTAGATGGCCTTCCTCTTTTTCTCTGTTGTCCTTTTCCAGGAAGGTCTCTCCTACAAGGTGTTTCAGGGTTTAAATCTTTATGAGAAGAGACAGTCTCATCTTTCTACTGAAGTGCCCGATGGATTCAAACCTCATATCTTGTGGCTAGCCGCCTAACACTTAAAGTGATACTGACTGGTAAACTTTGGAATGCTAATTCCAGAGTGATTCAAACTCACAAAGATGCTGTCTGTATGCATAAAAACTGACCACCTGGAAATCTTTCTTTGGGAATTGGCTTCATGAGGGTGGGTTTGGGAAAAGAATTAAATAAATGGAAACCTCACCTTCCAAAGAATGCAGACCTACATTAAATATATGTGGAGAAAGAGAAGCTTTAAATTTTGAAAAAGTTTTAAAACATTGTATGATGCTACAGCATTATATTTTTACTTACAGTAATAATAAAAAAGAATGTCAAAAATAGCTTACACTTCAACAATGACAATTATTTTCACTTCAATACTATATAAATATATATAACTTATTTTAAATTTATTTGTAGTGTTCACTGAGATGCTTTTTCCTTATTATTTTTATATAGTACTTAAATAAAACTTTTTCACATTTGAAATATGTTCTGCTGAAACATTTTCTGGTCCATTGTTTGGAATGACCACATTTTCCCAAGAAAAATAATGTATTTTGTGTCATTAGGAAAACATCAATATTGAATTTCATAGACTATTGCCCCACTCTATCCCCAGGCCTTCTTCAGAGCAGTTGACACTTTATTTTGATAAAAATTATCCTTGTTTAAGATGCTATCGTGGGTGTTGTCCTCACAGAACACAGCATTCATATCACTTATAATAGCAGATACTTAAGCTCAGGAATTCTGTTGTTTCACTAGGTTAATTTTGGTCAATCTAACATTTCCTGATACCATATTTGAAGGCACATCAGCTAGTTGCTTTATTTTCTTCTATTAATTCTCTAAGGGGAAATATTAAAGATTGTAGAACAACAATTTTCTTTGAAAATCTAGAATCAGAACTATCATACTGTTATTTTGGCCAATCTTTCACTGGTCAATAAAGCAAAATGCAGCATTAATGTGATGGAGAAATTTATTAATCACATAGAAGTCATTAAAGACATTGAGTTCAAGGATATAGTGAATGTTGGAGGCAATAGCTATTAGTTGAACAATCATTATATCGGCATAAACAATAAGTATTTTTAGGATTCTCTCAGATCAGTCCAACTCACCAGACAATGGTGAATTGTCTATTTTTCTTGTTACCATTTTCTCTGTAGATTTTTAAAAATTATTACCCTAGGATTCCAATGAAATTCAGCCTCTTGGTCTTGATCATTTCCCACATCAATGTCAAGCTTTTTTCAGGGTCCTTTTTTTTGTTGTTGTTCCTTATTTGATCAATTGTAAGCAGAAAGGAATGTAGTTGAGCAACATTGTTATTTTCTTCCATTCTAGACTTCAATTACTTTATAATATTTAGTGAAAGACTTATCTTTAATATTATCATTTATCTTCTAAAATGCTTTGGCGTTTAAAGATTATAGTTCTTCAATTTCTCCCACCTGGTTTTATGAAAGTTCCCCACATCTCTTGATTGGACCTAAATCATTCTTTTTAATTCTGTTTCTAGCCGTTTCATTGCTTATTTGTGTTTGAGTGAATTTGTGGGGTTTTTTGCTTGTTTTTCTTGACTGGGGAATTACTGTGCTGGATTTCCGTTTTCTTGTTATTGTGATGCAGCTCTAAGTGGTGTGTGTTGATGGCTCACATAGGGACAGGTGAATTTAATAAGAATTGAAAAACAAATGGTGGTTAAATGAAAAACAAAAGTGGGTGGCAAAAAAGAGAGAGAATTTAATAAGCATCGTGTGTATAATAAGCAGCTGTCTGGATAAAGTAGCATATTTATAAAAATAATGGAAATAAGCATTTTAAGAATGTTAATCAAAATCAATAGGTTTCATAGAAATATTTCCTGAGGAAAATATAGTTAGCAAAAAGAGACAATGAGTGGGATAGGAGAAAAATATAAACAAATATTCAGACCAGCAGAAGAGGACTCATTTACACATACACACACACACACACACACACACACGGAGTAGCATTAAATAAAGAGAAAAACAACAAATAAAATATGGAAAGGAGTAAAAATAAAGAAGAGGATAATAGAACAGAAAGAAAAAGAGGAACAAAGAAAGTAGATACCCAGAGAAGACAAATTCTGGGGGGTGGCATCTGTGAGGTTCTAGGAGCGCTGTTGCTGTGACAGTGTGAACGCCAGTGGCTCTCTGCTCGCAGCGGGTGGGTGCTCTTTTATGAGTGGGGATGCTGAAATCTACAGGTCTGACTGTTTTGCCTGGAGGCACTGCATATTCTCAGGAGGTCAGAGTGTCATGAGAAGTGAGAGAGTCGAAACATAATTTTTTAAAAGTATTATATTCTAAGTACAGAAATTGAAAAATTTAAATAAACTTATGTAAACAATTTCTGGTTAGGGATTCCTTCTCTTTGGGGAGTGTTAAAGTGTGTATGTAGGTGCCAACTTTGGAGGGAAGAAGTCTATATGGAGAGGGTCCCAGAGGACACAGCAGGAAAGGAGGAGGAAGAAAAAAATGGCACAAAGGTAGCTTGAGGGCTGAGAACTTCTGCTCCAAGGTGATCCCCACTGGGTTCTTCCATTGATGGGGAGCTTGGGGGTCAACAAGTGAAGAGGTTTGCCTGACTGGTTTGCCTCAGAGGCTAGGAAAAGTAGGTTGCGCCCCGAAGGGCCGGGGTTCACAGAAATAGCTCATGTCTCTGGTCAACATTAAAGGGTAGTCTGTCAGCAGGAATTGTTTCTCTTGCTCACCAAGAAACATACATTGCCTTTAAGTCAGTTTTCTTGATACCAAGAAGTGCAGAATATTACTCTTACTGGAAACTTTCTTATAATTGCTGAGGAGATATTTCTGTGATTATTATTAGAAGGCTATGTTCCCCACTTCTTCTTGAATTCTTGCCCCCCGCCCCCAGGCCCACTATTATTGTAAGATGGATATATACTCAGAAACCATAATTAAAGTTCTAGTGATCATAAAAGTTAACAAGATAACAAGTGAAACAAAATGAAGATTCAAAATGTATAGCTTTAGAATAAGTGCATAAGGTGTATTTGGATCTGTTCACTCATGTAACATTTTTAAGAAATAGAATCGACAATTTAGCCTTCAAATAATAATATTTTGTACTCATTACTTAAAAATAATTTTTCAACTGCAACTGTAGTTTTCAAATTACTACAACTGTAGTTTTCAAATTACTGTAGATTCCCCACATCATGTAGGTGATTAGCAAGATTTGAAAACTTTATCCATCTTGTGGACAACGATTACAATTTGAAAATGAAGGATGTTAAGGATCCTTAGATTATAAACTAAACATTAACCCTGATCTCATTCTAACCAATACAAGTAATGTGTCTATATTTGTAACTTCCAATGTTATTTAGAGTAAATACATAGTCATTTCACCACTTAGCTTCATGACACTAGAAAACTGAAGAAAGTGTAACTATTAAGTGCTTAAAGAGTGATTTAAAAACACAGAACTGCTCCAGCTGAGCTATAACCACTAGTTTAGTCCAGTTCACACCTTATAAAATCAGAAATGTGTCATCTCAATGAAGATTGGTTCAAAATGTTTATCCCATTGAATCCTTATCAGAGCTGCCGGCCTCTGATACACTTACAGCAAGGGTTCAACAGGCATCTGTGCAGCGATAATATTATTTATTATAATAATGATGTAGAGATCATGACAGAGAGAGAAAGAAACAATAAGAGTCAGACATACATCACATCAGAGTAACATGCTCGCCTCCACCCAGTATGGTGGTCCTTGTGGAGATGGAGAGGGAGACGGAGTTACATTATGAGGGAGAGAAGCCGAGAGCATCTGATGCTCAGGGGCAGAAGGGGGGCAGGAGCGATGCAGGAATAAGAGTCAGGAGTGAGGGTGGGGAACATTAATTTTTCCCTTTTAAGTATTCTAACAGGGGACACATAATTTTCTAGTCACCAGGCAGGACATGCTGCAAGCAGGGACTGTCTTAAGGGCTATAAGATGATAATGGTTTAGGGACATCTCATGACTAAGAGGAGAGGAATGTGATAAGGAAAGACTTCAGACTCTCGGAGGCAGGTGAACAGGTCTGTCTTGTTAGGGGTCATTGACAATGACTCTTGAATGCCACACTTAGGCCTTGAGGAAACAGATCACTATCCTAACTTGAGTCATGCAAAGCCCTCAGATAACGGGGGGCCTTCAGGGAAGTCAGCTATCTTAGTCAGCCTCATGAGTCAGACGAAGATCTCATAAACTTGGGAGCCTCAGTGAGAATAGCTAGCACATTAATGTTGGAAAATTGCTTGCTTAATATTTTGGAGTATATGATGTGGAAAAATTCTGTCTTCATTCCACAATACCTCCCTTTAAATATAAATTATTTTCAGGAGCAAAGTAATAATCTTCTATACACTTAGAGCTGTCAAGGCAAATTCAATGCCAATTAATAGAGTAAAACTTCAGTCTTAAATAAACATTTTTGAATCTAGACATGGGTTGTAAAGTCCTTTCATGTCCATTTGCTATTAGTGAAGAATATGAGAGAGATAGCATTCCACAGCTGGAAAATAATAAAGAGAAAATTATGAATGTTTGCTTTCACAGTAAAGCTTTTGGCTATGCAGTGGACAGTCATGCGCCAGCAGGAGACAACTTCACAGCAGCACTGAGCACCAACGAAAAATGCGGGGCAATATTATGAGAATGTGATTTGGACTTACCTCACATTGTGGAAGTCCCCCTCTACGTCTAAGCCAAGCCTTCATGGCTTCCAGTGAGAATTGTCCGCTAACATTCCCTTCCCACATTGCCACTCCCCATGGAGTTGGCTCCAAGCAAGAAGTCGAGAAGGGCCTCAGAGACAGCACTACTATCCTTCACATGCCTCAGCTTTTTATAAAAGCAATACGTTATAATCAGGATGAAGATTATGGTTATGAGCAGCTTTGAAAGGCTGGAACTCAGGTTATGAGAAATATTTTGAATTCAAGCACGTGGATCTAATCCTCCTATGCCATTCACCAATTGCTTGATAATATCAGTGTGGCAGTCATGTGCTTATGTTAATTTTATAATTGAAATGTAGGGGTGGAGTCTGGCCTGTTAATCAGGAAAAAGCCACTGGGTAGCCGATGAGGCCTCTGTGTGGGCATGGCTTTCACCTGAGACTCCTGGGAAATCTCGCGGTATTTCCCTCGTGAAGATGAGAAGCTATCTTCCCCAGTTGTTGGGAGTTAGTTTCAGAGATGATTAACCACAGGCAACACAGAATGGTGGCGTCTGGGCAGCTGGAGTAGCCAGTGGAGAAACCATACAGCTTTGCTCTGATGGAGCTGGACCTCTGAGGTTGGGGCAGCCACATGGAGGCCTCTTCCAGAGATGAGTTGTGTCTGCCACCACGGGAGGCTGTTGATGGACCCTGAGCCCTGGAAGCGAGGAGACGTGGGGAGACTCCTGTTGGTGCCAGGACTCTGTAGCCACTGACCTGTGACTTCGTGAGTCAGAAGGAGACTTTATGGACCGATTTCAGGCATATGGGTTGATATCTGACTTGTGACTTTGAGTTGGACTGGCCTGGGATGTTTTCTCAATGTCCTGTTCCCCTTGAATATAAACCCATTCCTTATATCCATATGCGTGGCTTTGAAATTTGTTCCTTTAATCTACCCGGACTGACACAATCAGTATTAAAGGAAGCCTCAAGCTTGTCTTTGAATATATAGAATATAACCTTTTTAAGCTTATAACATCTACTGAAATGTTTTCCTTAACCCTTCCAAATATTTTCTAATCAAATCCCAATCTTGCCATATGACCAATGAAATCATGCCATATGACTAATGAAATATTTCCCTTAGGCCCTTGTAAATGTTACCTAAGCAAATCACAATCAAACATTGTCACATACAATGTCACATACATAAAATACAGATACAGGGTTACATAGAAATCAATTACATTCCAATCACATTTTAGCATTAATTAATAATTCCAAAATCTTGTTCTTTCAGCAAAAGCATATGTTGTTTTACACAAACCACTTTTGTGTAAAATGTTCAATTGTGATAGAGTTCCAGAATGTCCTTTAGACACTATCAGCAGTGGAAGAAGGATCCCAGCAGGCAGCGATTTTCTTTCTCTGGATTCTGGGAGATCTTGAAGTTCCACATTTCTGTTTGGGATTCCTTCAGTAACAGGATCAAATTACAGCATCAGCTTCTTTCTTTTCTTCTGGACCTTGCTCACTGGGGAGAGTTCCACTATCCTGTTTACCTGTGAACACAAAAAGAGAGAGCCCCTCCCTTTGGGGTGTCAGCAACCTGAAAATATGTGGTTAAGGGTTGCTCCATCTCTTCTGTGTTCTTCCTTCTCCATATGTGGTTGCATTCTTCTGAGAGTTTATCAGGTTTATTCTGCAAGAATATAAATATATGGGCCTTTCTCCAAGTGATTATTGGATTTGGATCCGAGACACGAGTTCTGTCTTCTTCGGAGTCTTCAGGATCACCTTTTTCTGTAGGAGTGAATGCATATTTACCTGTCCTGATTTTGTTATAATTTTTTAAAAAGGAGAGAAAATTTTGTTAAGGTTACTAGATATAATTTGTGACACACAATATTTCTCTTCTCCCCCTTCTGTAATATAGATTTTTAAGGCATTATGTCCAATATCAGGAAACTTCCTTGATTCCAAATCAGTGAGGTTTGCCAGATCATTGTTATGTAGATTTTGGCTATCAGCTCTCAGAGAATTGGGAGAGCTTAACAATTGCTCTTTACCAAACTATGGATGATTTAAAAATCTGCACAAATTCCTAACAAACTTATTGAGCTGTAAAAGTAACTTATCAAACAGACATTTTTTTCTCTAATTTTACGAATAAGGTTATAGGTTTAATTAAGCTGTATTGCCCTTCAGGCTCTCCATACTGTAGGATTTTACAATCTTGCCATAGTCTGCCTAGGTCGGCTTCTCTCATTCCCTCCATGCTGGACTTAGCAGTAGTCAGAAAGGGGTTTTCAGTCCCACCTGAATGTCCTGAGGGAGTAACGTTAAATGCATCCCCTTCAGCTTCTAAATCCATGTGGGGGCGCTCTCATTTCCCCACTACCACGCTATTAAAGACCCTTTGATTTATTATAGGGTGGTCAAGCAAAAGTATTATTTTCTGAATAGTAAAAATATTTATTCTAGAAATACAAGGCAAAAAATTGGATTAAGCAATATTTCTTTACAAACCATGATATATCAGATTTTATCACTGCCTTAATTTCATTATTCAAATCCTGATTAATAATTCCATTAACCATCTGAAAACTTTTAGAATTAAGATTAGAAATTCTTAATAAACATTCATTAGTTCTTTTAGGTAGTGGACCCCAATAACCACTCTTAATAATTTCTGCTTTAATTACAGCTTTTGGTTTTTCCTCATAACTCTGATCAACTCCAATATCAATCTGAATTCCTTGATTTCCTTGAATATGTAGGTTAAATCATCCTGATAAGAACTGTATTACTCTTTCAATAAATTCCTGATCTTTAAAAAAATCAACAGGCTGCTGTTGGTGTTTCTAAGCCTTTGCTTGCTCATTTAAACTGACTGCAGCGAGACCAGAGGCTGATTTTTTGTAAGCTTTGTTAGGCCTGATCTGCCATGAGCCTGCATTATACTCAGTATTTTTCTTTGAAATTCTCTTTGCTCCTCAAAGAGCTCTGCTGGATGGAGCTTGGTCCAAGCTTTTCTCTCTAGTTTTCTGCTGGGAAGCCTTGAGTAGTGGCAAGTCTTCACTGCTGAGTTTTGAGAAACATTGACTTGCCCAATTAGTTCTCTTCCTGAAGCTGGAGAAAGATCTATTTTCTTTCAAATTTAAACTTGGTGGCCCAGGTCCATGCTCTGGCTCAGGCTGCAAACTCCTATCTGAGGCCAGCTTAAATGGCCTGCCTGTCCTGCCTCCCTTTGAAGATGACCACTTTCCACAACTGAAGTTCATTTCTTTAGGTTTGAAGTACTCCGCGAGGGCATTTGCAACGAGGCTGGCTGTGTTAGTCCGGGTAGACTAGAGGAACAAATTTCATAGACACGCATATGGATATAAGAAAGAGGTTTATATACAAGAGGAATGGGACATTGAGAAAGTATCCTAGCCCAGTCCAGTTCAAAGTCATAAGTCCGATAGTAGCCCATATGCCCGATATCAATCTATAAAGTCTCCTTCTGACTCATGAAGTCCCAAACCAGTGGGAGCAGTATCCTGGCACTGGCAGGGATCCCCTCATGGCTCCTCATTTCCAGGGCTCAGGGTCCATCAGCAGCATTCAGTGATGGTAGAAGTAACTCAGCACTGGCAGGGGTCTCCACATGACTTCTCCAGCTTCAGAGGTCTGGCTCCATCAAGGCAAAGCTATGTGGCTTCTCCTCTGGCTCCTGCAGCAGCTCGGACACTACCATCTTGTCTTGTCTGTAATTCCTTGTCTCTGAGACTAACTTCCAACAACTAGGGCGATCGCTTCTCATCTCCATGAGGGAAATATATGAGATTTACCAGAAGTCTCAGGAGAAAGCCATGCCCACACAAAGACCTCATTGGCTACTCAATGGCTATATCCAGATTAACAGGCCAGACACCACCCCTATATCTCAGTCATGAAATTAACATAAGTACATGACCATCACATTGGCCTTATAATTATTTGCTTCTACCTTCCTGCATGTTCTGATGTAATCTAGGAACATGTCCTGTTCCCTACCAGAGTGCAGAGCATCTTTACAAACTTTATTAGAAAAATCATAAGAGAGCTTATGCACTATTTCTTTCTCTGCATGAACATTTTTTACACACTTAGAAAGAAAGTCTTCTAAGTGGAATAAAAATTCATCATATGATTCATCATTCTGTATTAAAGACATGTAAATTGGCTTTCTCTCTTCTGATGGAATTATTAGTTCCCAAACTTTTAAACAAACCTCTCTTACTTGACCTATCGTCTGTTCTGAAAACTGAAGCTGAGACTCAACTGTGACATAGTTCTCATCTCCTAACAATTGATGAATTCCTATATCTATTCCATCCTTAGCATTCCTACTAGCTTGTGAATGGGCTGACTCCTTCCACAGTAGTAGATATTGCAAATATTCCTTAGGATAGAGACACATTTCTGCTATGGCTCTCCAGTCAGCGGGGGTCCAACCCTCAGACTCAGCCAAAGACTTTGTCATGCTAATCACATAATGGACTTGAGGGCCATAGTCACTGACTGCTTGCTTGAGATCTTTTAGCAACCCAATGGAAAAATAACTGTGAATTCCTTCTGGGTGCCTCCCAAAAAGCTGTTTGTTAATAACTCTGATGAGAGGAGACATTCTAAATTCTAAATCTCCTGGTGCTATGCTTTGCTCCACTTGAGAGAGGAAAGGTGCTTTTCCATTCTTTGTTTCTATATATTTATTTTCTGAGCTGGTTCTCTCTACCTGTGTATCTTGAAGTTCCACCATTCCTATGCTAGATCCTTTAGTTTGCATTCTTTTAAAGGTAATCTCACTTCTACCTTCAGCACTAACTTGCTTAGTTGCTTAGTTGTTTTACAATCTCTGGAACTTTCACTAAATTCTAGCAGGGGCGATATCTTCCCTAATTCAGGCTTTTGTTTCTCAACTCTAAATTAATTTCTTTATTTGTCTGATTTAGGCTAATATTCTTTGCTTTCTCCACCTTTGAAAGCAAGACAACTTCTTGGTACTGCTTAATAACCTATGTTTGGACCTTTGAATTCACAACTTCTAGTGCCTTATTACCTTTAAGTCTTAGAGCCTTGCAATGCCTTGAAGACAAAGAGGCTTTGGCCATGAAGTCTCACTTAGAATCAGAGGCTTTAGATAATAAATCAATCCAAGTTTCTTATGTTCTCTCTAAAGTTTCACTAACTACTTTATACGCACTCACAGAGGCTTTCACTTGTTTTTCTAGATTTGGATAGTTCACAGTCTCCTGACTAGACCAAGAATTCTCTTTCTCTTCCTCCTGCAGTTCCCCTAGCACTGCTTTGATCCGCATCCACAGATACCATTCCTGCATGGATATCCTATGTCCTGTCCTGTGGGGTTTTCTTAAGTAAAATGCTATCTCATCCCAGATTTCTATATCAAAGGTTCCTGACTCCAGAAAGGCAGGATAAAACCTCTTCAAAACTTGAAAGACTCTTTTAACTTCTTATTCATCACTACTATATTTTGTTTTTTCATAAGGTTGCAAAGAGTAGAGCTTTATTCCAACTCCTTACTCCTTGACCCGTATCTCACTCGTACTAAAACTCACTTAAATTTTTTATCCCAATTCAACCTCACAGTCCGATGAGGCCACAAAGCTGTTGCACAGGATTTGACTCAAAAGAGACCTTCCATTGAACGCTACATGTTGAACACCATTTATCAGAGGATGGGCAGCCTCTGATACACTTACAGCAATGGTTCAACAGGCAGTTGTGCACAATAATTCTTATTTATTATAATAAAGATATAGAGATCATGACACAGAGAAAAAGAAACAATAAGAGTCAAAAATACATGACATCAGGATAACATGCTCATCTCTGCCCTGTATGGTGGTGGTCCGCGTGGAGAGGGAGAGGGAGGAAAGGATTACGTGATGAGGGCGAGCAGCCAAGAGCTTAACCTTGAACTCATCTTAACCAATATAAGTAATGTGTCTATATTTGTAACTACCAAAGTTATTTAGAGTAAATGTGTTGTCATTTCACCACTTAACTTCATGACACTAGAAAACTGAAGAAAGTATAAGTATTACATGCCGAAAGAGTAATTTAAAAACACAGAACTGTTCCAGCTAAGATATAATCACTAGCTTAGTCCAGTTCACACCTTATAAATCAGAAATGTGTCATCCCAATGAAGACTAGTTCAAAATGTTTATCCCATTGAACTCTGAAAAAGAAGAAAGATGGGGACAGGAATGGAGGTGGAAGGGGTGAAGAAGTGAGGGGTGGGGGGAACAGTGGGAGAGATGCGGGAAGAACATGGTCATGAGTTAGGGAAGGGAGGATTTCAGAGTGGAAGAGGAGTGGGAACAAGAAGAAGATGAAAAGGACTGAACTTTTCCATATTAAAAAATTGCATTTGGGGATTGCTTTTGACATAACACATAACTGGACATAAGTTATGTCTCTAGATTTGTTTTAGGGTGAATCAAATTGTCTTACTATAGTTTTAACGATAATTGTGTTTCTTATTGTAACAAAATTCTGCAAATAAACAGGCAAATTAAAAAAAGAACAGAATGTTGTTTTTCTCACACTTCTGAAAACTACAGGTCTACATTACGGGCCTACCATGGATTCTTCACCCCACCCCCACCCCCGCTTCTCCCCCACTCCCATTCTTTCTCTTAGTTCTAGTATCTCTCTTGTAGATGTTATTGAAATGTCTTCTATATCTCCCTCTGTGTGTGGCTATCATGTCCTTTAGAGAATTGAAAATCAATGTTAGTGTGAGAAGAGAGATGTGCCTAATTCATGTCATGGTAGTTATGACATGGTTTCATATGCATGTTTTTCCTAAATAAGGAAAAACAGAAAAGAATGAATGAATTCGAATTGTGGTGCTGGACAGGAGTGCTGTAAGGACCTTGGACTGCTAAAATGACAAACAAATTTGTCATCGACAAAGTATGACCAGAATACTGTTTGTAGGGCAGGATGGGGAGTCTTCATCCTATATACTTTGGACATATTATTAGGAGAGAATGATGTCTGACAAAAGGCACCGTATTTGGTAAAGTAGAGGGGGAGTGAAAGAGGAAGCACCTCAGGGACATGATGGAAACAGAGGCTGCATCAGTGCGCTCAAGCATAGAAGCAATCGTGAAGATGGCTCAGGATCAGGCAGTGCTTCCTTCTGTTGTGAATAAAGTTGCTATGGGCAGGAACTGGCTTAATGGCACCTAAGAACAATCACGTTTGTCATAATCAACTTTTACATTGTTCCTGGAAAATCCACCACAAGTCTTAAAAAGATAATTTTGAAAGTTATTTACAAGACATGTATGTTAGGCTGGGTCCTCTACAGAAGCAAACCAAGGTATATATATATATATACATATATATATATACACACATACATACATACATACACATACATATACACATGTGTTTATGTATTTATATATTTATTTATTTATTTATTTATTCAAGCAACACCGTCCACATGTTGGCTTGTCCCTGAGTAGTGTAGTTCACAAGTCGGCAGCCCCGCCAAACTATTCCCCTTGGACAAATGGGGTTTCAGAGTGTGCCAGGAGTTCGGCTACTGTGATCCAGGGTTTGCACGGCAATTGATCCTCTTTTGGCAAATAGTGGTTTGGGGTGCCCTGGGAGTGTGGATGATGAGATCCAGGGGTTCCCCAGCCCAGCTATCCCCTTGGGCAATGAGGGGTTTGGGTACCGGAGCATTGGGCCTGTTGGGCTCCAGGATTTCCTCAACCCTGGACCCCCTTTTAAAAAGTGGGGTTCAGTGGTGATCCCAAGATTGGTGGTGGAGGAATGCCGCCCCCTGTCAAACAATTACCTTGGGGCAAGGAAGGGAGCAAGCAAACCCCCAAGAGGGTTGGTGGTGGGATCCAACAGTCGCCCTGCCATGGGATCCCACTGTGGAAAGGAATGAGCAAAGGGGCCATCTGGGGTGCCCTCGGGAGCGGTTGTGGTAGGATTCATCAGTGCCCCCCCCACCACGCGCTCCCCCTGGGGCAAGGAAAGGAGCAGGGGAATCACTGGGAGTGGACAAGGTGGGTTTCAGGGTTCCTCAGACAAACTATACCCCTGGGGAAAACGGGTTCTTGGTGTCCCAGAGTGGGGGAGTTGGGTTCCAGGGGTCCTCTACCAAGACATTTTTACTGGACAGAGGCTGGCGGTGCCACCACAGTCGGAGTGACCAGCTACAGGGTTCCCCTACAAGTGATTGCTCTTCGGTGAAGAAGGATTTGGCATGGTAAGTGAATAAGATTGTGGGGATCGAAGTCCCCTGGCGAGGTACTCCGCCTAGGGCAAGGGGGGCAGTGGGAGTGCCTCCAGGAGAGGCGATGGTGGGTGGCATTCGTCCCACGCGAGGCATTCTCCCTGGTGCAAGGAGGGCAGGGGGGTGCCCCCGGGAGAGGTGGTGTTGGACTCCACAGGTCCCCCACTAAGTTGGGGTAACGCAGATGTGGGAGTGTTAGGATCTAGATGTACCCGCCGAGCCATTCCTCTTAGACAAATGGGGTTTTAAGGTGCCCCAGGAGTGGGAGTATTGTGATCCAGGGTTTACCTGTCAGTTGATCCCCCTTGGGCACATAGGGGTTCAGGTTGCCCTGGTAGTGTGCGTGATGGGGTCCAGAGATCCCAGGTCAAGCGATCCCCCTTGGGCAAAGAGGGTTTGGGGACAACCCAGATGTGAGGGTGATGGTATCTAGGGGTCCCTGCCAAGCTCCCTTTGACAAACAGGGATTCAGGGTGCCCCAGGAGTGGAGGCGAAAGCAACTACATGCTGGTTCAATCATCTGAGAACAAGAGAGAATGTGGCAGTCCTTGCCCAGCATCTATCTCTTGTTGCCCTCTAATAACACTGTGATATTATTATGTTCCTATTGGCCAGGTTGGCACAATAAACCCACCTATCACAGTTCACCCTTTGTCATCTTGGCATTAGTTCACAATTCTTTACTTACATCAAACATTAAATATATATAATGCCTATAAATCAGTGGTTTTCTAACTTCCTAATACTGCACCCATTTAATACAGCTCTTCATGTTGTGGTAAGAACCCACCATAAAGTTACTTTTGTTACCATCTCATAACTCTAGTTTTGCTACTGTCATGAATCAGATGACCTCTGAGAAAGGACTATTCCACCCCCAAAGAGCTTGCAACCCACAGGTTAAGAACCGCTGATAAAAAAGACAATACACTGAAACTAATTGGATCTGATACATCCTGCATGAACAAAGCAAAGATATCTATGTAAAGAAGATAGACTGACAGTCACAAACCTCATTTTTGCAACTGATCACTGATGGATAAATGACCTTCTTTTCCTACCTATCCTGTATTACCTTTGCGCTCAACAAGCACCTCAACTAACTGGCTGTGGTTCTTTTCCTGGTGGAGTGGCCCACCACTCCTTGGTGGTCTGAGTCATTAGATGCCCTTTCAGCCCTTTAGGTTGCTGTAGTTTACCATTTACTTTAATCATAGGGCATGGTAGTACTAAGAGACGGCCTACAGAATCTCCTGGATGCCAGTCATGTTCTTCTTTCCCTCCATTATGTAGCACCAGTTCAATTTCTCCTTGGAAAACAGGATCAATCACACTACTCACTACAGTGACATTCTCCCTGACTAGCTGATCCAAAGGCATGAGAAGCCCACAGTGGTCAGGGGGCGTTGTCAACTGCCAGTTCAATGGAATCCCTGCTGTTTCCAGGTGGGAGAGTTCCTTCCTTTGAGACTAGGACCACCTGGCCCAAAGAGCAGAGAGTTGATTGGACAGGAAGCAAAATCCCTGCAAGTGGATCACAAGGAGTAATAGTGAGTGGTGACATGCCAGCTTCCACCCTTTGATCCTGGTCCCATGAATCCTGGCTATTTGAGACACAGCACCATATATTGACCACTGGTTTAGAGTATATACAGCTTTCTGTAGAAAGTTGTTCCAGCTCTGCAATTTGTTGCCACTTAGTGGTAGCAGTTTTCATGTCTTCAGGAACCCATGCCATTGCTCTTTCAAGAAAGCTGATTCAAGATGGTGAGGAGCATGATACAGCTAGTTGATTCCATGGCTATGGTCCCATTGCAGCATTTCATTTGCTGTATGATGAGTTCCTTGATCTGAAGCAGTGCTAAGTCAGATGCCATTTCAGTGAATAAGGTATTCTGTAAGTCCATGGATGGTAGTTTGGGCAGAAGCATTGCATGCAGAAAAAGAAAATCCATATGTAGAGTAGGTGTATATTTCAGTTAGAACAAAACAGTGCCCCTCACCTGAGTTACGTGGTCTTATGTAACAAACCTGCCACAAGTTGCTGGTTGATCTCCCTGAGGAATGAGTCCATATCTTGACATAAATGTTGGTTTCTGCTGCTGGCAAATGGGGCACACAGCAGTGGCATTTGCCAAGCCAGTCTTGGTGAGCGGAAGTCCATGTTGGTGTACCCATGCATAATCTTCTTCCTTCCCACCATGTTCACTTTGTTCATGTGCCCATTGGACTATGACAGAAGTTGTAAAGGAAAAAAAAGGACTAGTCTCCATAGTGCATGTCATGTCATCTTATCCACCTGATTGTTAAAGTCTACCTCTTCAGAGGTAACCCTTTTTTGAGAATTCACATGATGCACCATTGCATTTATTTTCTTGACCTATTCGGAGAAGTCTATGCACATACCACTTCCCCACACCTCCTTGTCACCAAGTTTCCAATCAAGTTCCTTCTAATGCCCTTAAAATCCAGCCAAGCTATTAGCCACAGCTCATGAATCTCACATTTGGTCATTTTTCCTTGCAGGCAAACTGAACAGTTAAGTGCAGTGCTCAAACTTCTGCTTATTGGAAGGATTTGACTTCAACACTGTCATTTATCCCAGAAAGAGGCTGTAGTGCTGTTGTTGTCCACTTGCTAGTGGCACCTGCATTTAGTCATCAGTAACCAAACATGAATTTTCTGTTCTTCAGTCAATTTATCATAAGGACCTCCCCAGAAGGCCATAGGTGCAGACTGAGAGAAGGAAGATACTGTGGCAGAAGTGGAGACCATGGATTTTGGGCCACTTCTTCATGTAACTTACATGTACCTTCAGGTTCTGCTCTAGGCTGTTCTTGTATATACCATTTCTATCTAACCATGGAGTGTTGCTATGCCCTTCCAGCTTTATGACACTGTGGGTCAGACCATACCCAGTTCATGATGGGCAGCTCATAACTCATGATGACTCGATGGCCCATGTTGAGGTGTTCTGTCTCCACTAAGGCCCAGTAACAGGCCAATGGCTGTTTTTCAAAAGGGGAGTAGTTATCTGCAGAGGATTGAAGAACTTTACTCCAAAATCCCCATGGTCTACAAAGTGATTCAGCCATCAGGGACTGCCAAACACTTCACACTGCATCTCTAGCACCAATGGGTCAGCTAGATCCTATGGTTCCATGTAAAACTGCTTGCACAGCAGTCTGAACCTGTTATAGAGTCTTTTCTTGTTCTGGGTTTCACTCAAAATTGGAGACCTTTCATGTCGCTTGATAAATAGTTTGAAGTACAACATCCAAATAAGGACTAGGCTGCCCCTAAAATCTGATGAGGCCCACTATATATTGTACCTCTTTTTAGTTGTTGGTGTGGGGGACAGCAGATGCAAGAGCTTATTCTTCACTGTAATGTGAATGTCTCAACATATATCACACCACTGGACCATTAGAAAAGTTATGGAGGTGGAGGGTGCCTGAATGTTTGTTGGGTTGAGTTCCCAATTTCTTGCACGTAGATGTTGTACCAATGAATCTAAATTCATTGATACATAGTGAGTCCAATCAGCATAGTGTCATCAACATAATGGACTAGTGTGACATTTTACAGAAGAGACAGATGATCAAGATTCTTTTGGACTAAAATATGGCCCTGGGTTGGAGAATTGATATATTCTTAGGGGAGAGTTGTGAAAGTGTATTTGTGGTGGTCATGTATTCTTTATGTCAATTTCATGATTGGGATGTAAGGGTGGAGTCCAGCCTGTTAATCTGGAGATAGCCAATGAGGTCTCTCTGTGGAAAGGGCTTTCTCCTGAGAATGCTGAGAAGTCTCATGGTATTTCTGAATTAGAGAAGAGAGACTTGACTCTCATTCTCCGAGACAATGAGCTACCGACAAGACAAGATGGCAGTGTGCAAGCAACTGGAGGAGCCAGAGGAGAAGACAAACAGCCTTAACTCAGATGGTACCAGACCTCTGAAGCTGGAAAGGCCACAGAGAGACCATTTCCTATGCTGAGATCGTTCTACCACCAATAGATGCTGCTGATGGACACTGAGCCCTGGAAATGGGGAGCCAAGAGGGGACCCCTGCCAGAGGTGGGAGGTTTCTACTGCTTCGTGAGTTACAAGGAGAATTTATAGACTGTGTTATATGGGCTAAATCAGACTTATGATCTTGGACTGGATTGGGTTGGGTTGCTTTCTTAATGTTCCATTCCTCGTGTATATAAACCTTTCCCTTATATCCATATGTGTGTCAATGAATTTGTTTCTCTAGTCTACCCAGACTAACACAGTACTGTTGCTCTTGTCAGCTGGAGCCAAACTGTTTCTCTTGTTCCTTCAAGAAATACATTGAGAAGAAGGTATTGGCCAGATCAATAGCTGCATACCAAGTACCAGGAGAAGCATTAATTTGCCCAAGCAATGAAAGTATATCTGGAAAGGCAGCTGCAATTAGAATCACCATGTGGTTAAGTTTACAATAATTTATTGTCATTATCCATGAGCCATCTATTTGTTGTTGTTTTTACAGACCAAATTGGCAAGTTAAATGGGAATGAGGTAGCAATCACCACCCCAGCATTCTTTCAGTCTGATGGTGTCACTAATCTCTGCAATCCCTCCAGGAATGCCACGTTGCTTTTGCCTTACTATTTTCCTAGGCAATGGCAGTTCTAATGATGTTCACTTGGCCTTTCCTACCATAATAGCCCTTAATTCACATTTCAGGGATCCAATATAGGGGTTCTGCCAGTTACTAAGTATGTCTCTACCAGTGATGCATTCTGGAACCAAAGGAGGGGTCCAGGGATCCACTGGACCCACAATGAGGCTTAGGTGTACCTGAGCTAAAACTCCATCAATAACTTGACCTCCATATGTCCCCACTGTGATTGGCAATTCTTTTATACAGTTTAGGTCTCCCAGAATTAGTATTGGTTCAGAGCTAGTGTCCAGTAAGTTTGATTATTTCCTTTGTCACTCCTGTGAAAAGTCACAGGCCCCTTTGAGGAAGGCTAGAAGGCCAGTATAAACAATCGGTGATGTATTAAGATCCTTCTTCAAAGGGACCTGATCTTTCCCTCATTCAAGGGGTGGTGGCTGTGTAAATGGGCTCAAATATGGGAATTGATGGAGCAGTCATTACTCTATATTCTGTTGCTTACTTGATCTCACATTCTTTTCATGCATAGACCATGTAAATATTTATTAGGGTTCCCATATATTTCTTATGTAGGGACACTCTGGCTTCACAGCCAATGACATACATAAAGTCCATACAAGAGAAGTTCTTTTGATAACTACAGAAACATTGAGATATCCACCCCCATAACCACGTCCACTCCATCACTGCTGGTTCAGTGTTGACACCTAACCCCTACCTCCATGGGGCTCAATCTGCCCTATTGTAGGTAAATGTCAGAGGCAAATGTCAAATTTCACGTAGGGAAGTTCTTACTGCTAATTCTGGTGTACCTAAAATGTCAATCAGACAAAGTCTTTAGAGATGCTGGTACCCACTTCACAAATTTGTTCCTTATGGTTTTGGTGAAAGTATGTACTTTGAGCATTTCCTTTTTGGGTCTGTGGGAGAATTCTGAAAAAATCCATTAAAACATACCAGTTCCCTTAAGGTTTTAGATGCCATCTTCTACAGTATAACAAGGTACTTAAGGTACCTCAAATTGGTCTAATCTAGGTCATCTGGCAGCCCATGTTTCAGGGAACCAACCAAATAAGCAATTAGGTCCTTTCTTAACCTCTCTTTCTGAGATGTTGAAAGAAGAATCTGTTTTTAAGGACCCCATATCAAGAAACTCAGACTGATCTAATGTTACGTTACTTGACCAGCATCGCACACCCTCAGTAACCATTCCCAGGGTTTTTCTTTCTTTTCTTTTTTTTTTTTTTTAGGCATCACTGCCCTCAGGTGGTGGGAGTAGGAGGCCCAGCCCAGGGTTTTTCTTATACATATTAGAAAACTTGAACAGATCTTGAAGAGTACAGTGCACTTCATCATGAGTGATCACCTTTCGGAACCTTCTAAGACTTAATTCTAGTTACAGGTCTACAGGACATAATGGGAGGTGTGGATGTTTCCTGGGGTCTCTCAGAAATATCTTGTAAGCCACCTACCCCAGGCAATGCTATAGATGCAACCCCACCTGGCATTTCAGTTTGAACAGGTTGGTTAATCTGTTCAGGTAAGAGCTGTTTCACTGACACGGGATTAATTTCCTCATGTGGGAGGGGTGGATCTATTGACTGGAGTGGCTCAATTTACGGCAGGGGCTTAAAATCCTCCCCTGCTGGATCATCAGCCATTATATTTCCATCCGATGATTTAGAGCCCCTGTTCTTTCCAATTAATTTCTTACTTTAATATCAGGCACTCTTCTAGGTCTGTAGTTCAGCTACCGCTGTAATTAAGCTACTTTTATGATGCTATTGTATATGCTTTTCAGTCATGCCAGTTCTACTACTAGAGGAGAGAAGATACTCTTGTAGCACATGCAAAAGCTTTCAGGTCTGTTATTCAGCACTTTAGCAGTGCTTCTGAGATTCTGGGATTATCCATTTCCTTGACCACATTTTCTTTTTTTTGGGGGGTGGGGTGGGGGGGCATCACTGCTCTCCGCTGGTGGGAGTAGGAGGCCCAGCCCCACTGCTGGAATTGAACCTCCGTCCCAGTGGGCCGCAGTCCTGTGCACAACCACTACGCCACCGGGGCTCACCCTCCTTGACCACATTTTCTATTCTATACTTCTCATCCTGACAAAATTGCTAGAAATATCAAACACAGGGTCATTCAGAGTCTCTCTGCTCACCAGAACTTCATCTATTTGCAGGGATACTGGGAATATTAGTTTTGCTGTTTCACACCATGGATTAGCACTCTAGTAATAGTGGCAGACTTACCTATGCCTTTAGGGATAGAGAGCGTATTAT
Source organism: Nesogale talazaci (assembly GCA_004026705.1). Taxonomy (NCBI): domain Eukaryota; kingdom Metazoa; phylum Chordata; class Mammalia; order Afrosoricida; family Tenrecidae; genus Nesogale; species Nesogale talazaci. Next base: position 66,851 of record PVJH01008186.1, on the reverse strand, counting down.
CAGTGCTGTCTATATTAATCAGGCTGGAGAAACAGTTTGAGAAGCCCATATTTATGATCTCGTTTCTCCAGAACCAATTCCACTACCAATTGTGTCAGTAGAGTGCTCGAGAGAAACAAAACCAGGACAATCATGAATATACATACAGCCCAAAGGAGGAAAACAGGTCATGAATCCACACAGCAGGACAGGGGACTCAGTTCAACTCATGAGTGCTGCTGGGCCCAAGGTCAAGGAAGCAGACTGGTGAGTCTGCATCTTTTGATGTATTTCTGGAGGGCCAAAAGACTGGCACCATGTGCTATTCTCATATAATAACCAATTTCCCAAGATGTTAACGATAACAACAATAAATCAGTATTTTCGCTTTACAGTAGAATACATTTTTTAAAGTTTCTAATAGGAGAGTGTATTTAAAAAAAACAAAACTATTGCTACCATGCTATTTCATACATGCATGAATTTATTCCAAGCAAACCATGCATTGTTGGCCGGCTTTATATTTGTGTTGATCTCATTATGGTGATATCAGAACAAAAAAGATCTAATCAAAACAATGGCTTGTCAAGGAATCTGTTGAATTAGCTAAATTCAAGAAAAAGAGATAAGCTCAAAAGTATATGGCATTTGTTCTTTGGGAATACTAAAAAAGCACTATTCATAGATTTTCTCAAAAGATGCAGGTAAGTATTAGGGCTTACTATAAAGCAGTTTTAGGAAAATTGAAAACTGCAATGGTGATAAAAGTGTCAGGACATTAGGAAATTTTTACCAGAGAATTTAGTGTTCCTATGAAGACAATGTATGTGCTTACTATTCAAGGGAAATAAGGTCTGTCTTATGAGAAATTTACTAGTAAACCTTTCCTCTTTCAATTTGAAACCATTTTATTACCCATCCAGACTCCTTTCTGTTCTCCAATAAAATAAAAGAAAAAAAAAGCATTATTTAAATCCACAAGGTTTCTCAAACTGCCATTTTTTGAGTAGAGTTAATCAAAATGTACAGAATTCTTTGGGGGAGCAATAAAAATACACCACACTGGCTTTGGTTCATTTTGTAATAATTTGATTTAATAAAGGTTTCCATGATTTTATAGAAATAATTTTAATTTACCTTAAGTGTCCATGTATAATTAAAATAAATTGGAGTAGTACGAGTTTGTGATAATTCACACAGTGCTCTTGTGTGTGGAGTTCTCTCTTTACCTGTTGTTTCTTAATCAGATTCACCTGTATGAAAAATGTAGCTCAACACAGAATACACCTGATTACTATTACATTATTGATGTCTAGGGATGATGTTATTGCCTCAAGTGTTATCTGAAACAGAACATTAAAAATATCTATTTGTAAATTTGCAGACAGTAGTTGGAAGAATGTATGATTTTTGACTGGAATCAAGGACAATTGAATGAGCATAATATGTAAGTCACTTTAAATTATATGAAAATATCTGAGAGTGGGAATGATAAACCATTTGGATAGAGAAATTTTCCTATTCTAGTAAACTGCTCAAAAAAGTTCCAGTGAAAAACTTAAAAATAAAATACATTGCTACAGACACTTTCACACTACTTGATTTTTATAATTCTATTATGGTTTACATTTTAAAAAATTACTAATGTTTCAGTTACTTGATTGCCCTTTGAAAATATGGTTTATATTTACTTTCCTTTTTATATTTGAATTATATCATAATTTCACATAGCAGGGATTTTTAAAGGTTAGCATGCAGAAACTTCCCCAAACCTAGAAAATAGACCAGTGCTAATAACTTACAATTGACCAAGTTTCATATAATAAAATTAATGTTCTAAGTAACAAAACTTTTATATAACTCTATGTACAACATAATCAAGCAATGGTTTGATTTTACTTGTTTTAGATGGAGATAATTGTTTCTTCTATTACCCTCTATCTATAATCTATCAGTCAATCTTCTATCATCTAACTATACCTATCATCTACTTATCTGTCTATATAATCAAACGACAATTTATAGATCTAACTTATTTGTACATCATGTGCCAGATAGACAAATGAATTGGATAGAGTCATGTGCTGTCCATCAATGAGTTGGCACAAATCTAGATCAACAGGCTTGAAGTCAGTGTTAGAAGAGACTTCCATGAAGTTTTCTGGTTGTCAAAATAAAACTTGACTTGCCAGCTCAAAAGCCACGTGATGGAAGCCACACTCCTACTCATTCATGGCATGGAATGGGGGGCTTTGTTTTTTAATACGCAAAGTTGTTTTAAATATTTTTGAAAAAAAATATCTATCACTATATAACATTTTTCACAGCTTCACTTTGAATAATTTTATACTAAATACACAAACACAAATCAGTTTAAAACAGATCTCTGTGCTGTTAGAGCTACTTAAAAGTTCAACTAAAGATTAATATGTTAGTACACCAGCACATTTACGTAAATATGCTAATACATATGATCTTAGGGAAAATCCCTTAGACGAAACATACAAGCAGAATAAAGAAGTGGTTCACATGGTCTTCATTTCTCTGTGAAAATAGCAAAACACAGTCATAAATTTTGTCTTGCTTTATCATTTCAATATTAGTTCTCTGTATGTTAAAGATCTTCAAATTCTGGGAAAATATTTTATAATTTTCTAATGCTTAATTTATTTAAATTGGTGAGTTCAAAGAACTAATTATCTTTTAATAGCATCTCAAGTTAGCCAAGTTCGGAAAGTTATCACTTAGCTCTGGTACATTTATCTACATTATTGTTCACATCCATTAAGTTATTAAATTCTCCAAATTTGATTTCCTAATGGCTTTCAGACCTATCACTCCTTTTTTTATTCTCCTAATTTGAGAACTACTATCCTGCCTAAGAAATTTATCATCTTTTAAGAAAAAATATTGTGAATAATTGGAATTCTCTAGTCACTTCTCCACACAGCTGTCGTTATGCACTTTATCTCATTGTTAACTTTGTTTCTAAAATACAGTTCTAATAAATATAGTTTATTTCTTGCTTTAAAGTACAACTATACTTCTTTTGCCTTACATCAAAACCCTAAGATTTGTGTAAATCATAAATTTTTTTTGGGGGGGGTGCACATCACTGCCCTCTGGCGGCCATGGGAGCTACCCAGCGCTGCTCCTGAGAGTCACCACTCAATTTGAACAGCCAAGCCCTCAGTCCACAGTCGCGCACTCAACCACTTATACCACCGGGGCTCAGCCCTAATCATAAAATATTCTTATTAACATCATTATCTGTTTTTCAAATTATCTTACATTCTTCCCATAATTTATACTTGATTTTGTCTGCCTTATTCCCCAAAGAAAACACACATGTAAATCAGAAATTTCTTCTTTTAACCTTAGATGTAACTTTCTGAAAATTATAAAACAAATATTTTCTACCTATTATACTAAGCCTTAAAATAAGAACACAAAGCTGCACAGACAGTTAATCCACAATTGTGGAAAAGGAGGAAAATGGTAACTTCATGGAGTGCATTGGAGGGCAGAATACAAAAAGTCAAAGGCCTAAGTCTGGCTTGAACAGGTCAAACCCATCAGGAGATTCCCCTGTGAGGCATGCTGGACCTGCTTTGCTTTCCAAAGTTTGGTGTGTTTGAGGGTTGTATCATTTTGTTTAGTTCTTGACTGTACCTATTAATGGAGGGTGTTCCTCAGAAAACCTATGTAATTGGGGGTCAACATCTTGAAGAAATATATATTTTCTTTTTATGGTGTATGAAAACCAGGACTGATAAGCCTATAGAGTTAGCCAGTTGAATAAAGGGTTTGGGGGGAGAAGGGCACAGATGTGGGGTGTAAGGCATGGAGTGACTTCAAGGGGTCCAAATGGAAAACGAAAATCAGTTTGGAAACTGATTGTGGTAGCAAATGTACAACTCTTCTGGAATTGATTGAACTATGGGATGATTTAATGTAAGTACTAATCCCAATCAATATTTTTAAATAAAAAAAGAAAGAAAGCTCTAAAAGTAACAAAAAACTGGCAACAATGACAGTGTCCTGGTTAGACACCATCATGCCTATTATATTTTTCTACTGTCCATGATCATTTTTTCCAGATTGCTATTTTAAATTGATCTATGTATATTATTGGAATTTTAAATTGTATCTCCTGAGAAAAATATATCCCAAGGGCTTAACCCTTGCAATTTTGAGCCTGTAAGTGAAAATCAATGGCAAAATACTATTTAATGTATTACAAAGTGATCTATTACAGTGAGAATTAAAGTCCCTCTAACCCTGAGAATTATTTATTTAATTGTATTTTATGCATGCAAGAGCTAGACAGCAGATACAGAAGCCAGAAGAAATATGAATATTTCAAAATATTAAGATTCCTCAACAGTGTTGAGGAAAGCATTTAATTCATTATAGATTGCCAAAACAATGAGCAAATATGTGTTAAAAGTATACCTGGAATACTCCTTAGAAGCATGATGGCAATGCAAACTCAAAGTGCCATCGCCAAGGACTCAGAAATTATTAACATTAAGAGGCAAGTCATAAACCAGGACAGTGTTTCATTCTCTTGTACAAAGAGTCACCTTGTGTCAGAACTTACTGAATGACACGTACAAAATGGAAATAAAGCTATTTTGTAAACTGAGTTATATTATGTAGTGGTATACTCGAGGTTGCTCTTCTAAACTTAGTTTGTGTAGTTCCCACCAAATAATTCTGTAGAAAGATGCAGCTTGTGTTTATTTCCTCCTTGTGTGACTAGGAAGGGAGAAAGATCCTATTTCTATACCCATAAAAGATTCAGTCTGGAAAACCTGCAAGGGACACTTCCACTCTTTTCTAGAGGGTCACAGAATTGGAAAAAAAATCAATTATAGTGAGCTCTTTTCTTTGTTTTGTTTTTGTTGTTGTTTTTTGAGTGAGTGTGTCAGGTTGTGAGCACTCAGGAGAAGATATTGAGAAGGTTGTGTGGTTCACTTCTGAATCCTGTTTAACTGGATTCCTTGTGATTGTACTTTTAAAAATGTGGAATTCTAACCTGAGGAATTGTCAGTTTTTCCATCATCATTTTCAAAATATTTCCTTTCTTTGTGAGCCTTTGGTATCAGCTCCTCTCTTTCTCCTCCCTCCCCAACCCTCTCACCCTCATGATCCTTGGTTAAATGATGTTATTATTATTCTCATAGCTCATACCATCAGGTATCTCTTTATTCAGGTTTCTGTTGTTCATCTCCTTGTGGGTGAAGCTGTTATATATTGATCATTGTGATTGGTTCCCCTTTGATCCCTCTTCTCCCCGCCCCCACATTCTTCCTATCCTCATGGTATTACTACTCCACCTTACTGTTTCAGCGGGGTTTATCCTTCCTAGATTCCATATGAGAGTTCTTGTCTGTACCAGTGTACAAGCTCTGTTTATAGTACAGACATTTCATTGAAACATATTCTCTTTGGGTGAGTACTATTTGAGATATTTGTGCAACAGCTTTTAAAATCACAGCAATATGCTAACTATCACAATATGACACTAAGAAATCATAGGGACATCCACATGTCTTGTGAAATTTCATAATAATCAGGCCATCCTAAACCTTTCCCAGTCTTTCCTTTTTTAAAAACAAGATGAAATGTTATTATATACACTTATTAAGTATCATATAATTTTCAAAACTATTGAGATATATAAAGTAACGTTATATAAAGTACATCCAACTAAGAAAGATCAGAATTGTAAATAATGGAAGTATTTTTTAAAACCTGTTTAAAATTAAAAGTAGCATTTTCAGTTTGTTAAGATTATGTGGCTTGGAGTTGAGCTTTTTGCTTTGGAGTGTTTTTTCAATTTTGCATATCTCTGTACACTTATTTTATCTTAATTAAGATATTAGTCTGGGTAGACTAGAGAAACACATTCATAGACACACATATGGATATAAGGGATAGGTTTATATACAAGAGGAATGGAACATTGAGAAAGCATCCCAACTTAGTCCAGTTCAAAGCCATAAGTCTGATATTAGCCCATATGCCCAATACCAGTCTATAAAGTCTCCTTCCAACTTACGAAGTCACAGGCCAGTGGGTGCAGTGTCCCAGTGCTGGCAGGCGTCTCCCCATGGTTCCTTGTTTCCAGGGCTCAGGGTCCATTAACAGCATCCAATGGTGGTAGAAGCAACTCAGTACTTGCAGGGGTCTTCCTATGACTTCTCCAGGTTCAGAGGTCTGGTTCCATCAGGGTCGTGTGGCCTCTCCTCCAGCTCCACCAGCTCCTCGGATACTGCCATCTTTTCTTTCCCATAGTTTGTCATCTTGGAGACTGACTACCAACAACTGGGGAGATGGCCTCTCATCTCCACGAGGAAAACATCATGAGATTTCTCAGAAGTCTCAGGAAAAAGCTATGCCCACACAGAAGTCTCATTAACTACTCAATGACTATCTCCAGATTAAAAGGCTAGACTCCACCCCTAGACTTCTAATCATGAAATTGACATTGAGCACATGACTGCCACAATGACTATTCAAAATTTTGAAATAAAAGTTAAACTTAAAAAAGGTTAATATGTACATATTTGTAGAGAACACTGCAGCTATTCCTATTTTATACTATAGTCAAAGAACATGGATAACACTGGTAATTTCTCAATGTAGAGAACAGTACAGACTACTACAATTGTACTGCATTAGCTACTGGAACAGAGTCTCTCTGTGGATCAGATTGATTGAATTTGGTAAATAAAAACTTCTGATGTATAAGGGCTTGTAATACTCACTCCATAGCTCGGAGTACACACATGTTATCAGCAGAAAATACTGATTTATTTGATCAGAACAAGACACTACATCTTTTTCTTCCACCAGCCTGTTTCCAACATGGTCCACTGTCTCCACCTTGTGAACCAGACCCCCACCCCCTTCTCCAAGGGAAGGACAATTGCTTAACCAATCAGTGCCATCAGGCTTTTTGCCAAACTCCTGAGTTGCCTGAAAGAACACAGACCAGGGAAGTTTCTCCTTTTCTCCTGCCACTGAACGCTAGCAGATGGACCAGAGCTAAGTGCGTGGACAAGGAACAAGGTGGGGAAAGGGGTTAGATTTTATCTTGAAAACCTATGTTTATGACTCCGTGTTTACCATCCAGGAGACGTGGGGTAGGGAAATGGTGGACGGAGAGACCCCGGGGTGCACCTCGTTCACTGTATTCTGAGCATCAACTATGGTGAGGTTGCAGCACATATACTTTGGACAGGCTATGAGTAGAGACATCCATATTAGAGCATAATACACACTATTTCCCACAAAGAATGGGAGAGCAAGGGTGAGTCTTATGGTCCGAAGGTGTGGTACCCCACAGAATTCGTTTATGATCCCATGTGCCTGCTTACAGTCTGCTGCTGTTTGTATGCTGTGAATTGTTGTCAAACCTTTCTTTACATCTTAAGACACATATACTTCCAGTGCTTTTGTTAGGATGTGACTACTATGATTTGTCAAGAGATGCACTTTTCTGAAGCATGTCATTTGGCTTAGGCACTGATGTTGAGGGAGACTAGGAAACTCTTGCTGAAAGTTCATTTAAATTCAAATTGCTCAAGAAAGTACATTTTTTAAAACCTAAAGATAGCTCATTTTCATAATCTAAAAGACAACATCATGTACATAATATGTTTTCAATGCACCAGCTTGAGTAACATTGTTAATACTTAGATCATTTTAACTTTCCTCAGTGCTTAAAATTCTTGAAACTCCTTGTCACACTCAATATTGAAGTAATTTCTTTACCTGTGCCATAAAGTGTTTGCCTGTGCACCATGGTCTTACATGATTTGGTATTACATGACCTATGAACCATTTCCCTGGACCTCTGTTTTGCTTAGGCAATGTTGCAAAACCCTTTTAGGGCTATCAATAAATGCCCAACATGAACCTCATGATTTGTAAGTCTCAGTTCGAAGTCACTCAGTTTTCATTCTGTGACTCAGTCCTTCCTAGTTACTCAACTAAGTCAACGGAACTTTACCAGCAAGACTTCACCTGGAAATTATGAAGTTTTACTTAATTGTCTTCAGTGAGACCCACAATTTTGTCTCATACACATGAGTTTGTTATTGAGACTCTTCTGCCACTTAGATGGTGTCACACTTTCTGCCTTGGATGAAAAACAACAACAACAACAAAACTGTTCTATGTACATCTATCTCAGAATCCAAATGATGGACTCCACTCCTGGCTCTTTTTCTTGATGGTAGCAGAATCTTACCTACTGTTCCTGATGTTGCGCGTTCTATATCCAATAGGATTAAAAAAATGATCAATACCTAAATGACTGTTTCAAGTGTTTACAAGCATGACTAATCCTAACAATCACATATAAATTATTCCTATCAGTATAGTATTTTCTTTATGAGTCCTAACAGGAAAAGAGGAAGTATGCAGGATTCCATCTAGCTGTTGAAAATGCACTGCACCTTGCAGTCAATGAAGCCGACTGTCCTCCTCCTTGTGGGGGCTGATGGGCATTGGCTGCAAGCAGCAAGCCTCCTGGGTAGTGTCCACAATCTCTTGTCCTATAAAGACTGCCCTAAGGGAGCGTGGAGACAAACAACCCTTGGCTGCTCTTCGATGCCTCAGATCTGGCCAATTTCTGCTCTCCCTAAACTAGGCTCCAAATGGGGATGCCAGGTATTTTTGGGAAACCTCAAGGCATGGTGGCTAGAGTCCATCTAGGCCAAGTTATCTTGTCCATGTACATCAAGCTTCAAAACAGGGAGCATGTGATTGAGGCCTTACGCAGGTTCAAGTTCCCCAGGTGATCCACCTCTCCAAGGAGTGGTGCTTCACCAAGTGTAGAGCCCATGAGTTTGAGGACATGGGGGCTGAGAAACGCCTCATGCTGATGGCTGTGGATTCCAGTAGAGCTCTCACTGTGACCCCTTGGACCAGTGGTGCGCCTGCAATCTTGATGGTCTGGGTAGCCCTGTGCTAACTCACTTGTACCCACCAAATAAAACTGAACCTCCTGATTAAAAGAAAAAAAAGAAAATGCACTTATACAAATACACATGGAGTATGAAAGAGTCATGTTAAGTAATTCTATGTATTACAGTTCCTCATGTCTTTGAGTAAAAACAGAGAGAAGCAATTTATGCAAATTTGCTTTATGTAAATTTAATTCCATAAAGCTAATAAGGAAATATTATTAAATGCTCTACTAACATTACAATTTTTTGAAAATGATTTTATTGGGGGCTCTTACAGCTCTTATAACATTACATACATTTGTATCAAGCATATTTGTACACATGTTGCCATCTTCATTTCCAAATATTTTCTACTTGAGTCCTTGCTATAAACTCCTCTTTCCCCCTCCCTTTTTTTTAATGAATCATTTTATTGGGGCTCAAACAACTCCCATCATGGTCCATACATTCATCAATTGTATGCAGGCCACATTTACACACTTGTTGCCACCATCACTCTCAAAACATCCTCCCTTCACTTAGGCCCCTAGTACCAGCTCCCCATATTTTGCTCCCCCCCTCCATGAACCCTTAACAATTTACAAATTGTTATTATTTTTTCATATCATACACTGTCCAATGTGTCCCTTCACTCACTTCCCTGTTGTCTGTGCTCCAGAGAGGAGGCTATATGTATGTAAATCCCTGAAATTGGTTCCCCATTTCTATTCCACCATCCCTCCACCCTCCCAGTATCACTACTCCCACCACTAGTCCTGAGGAAACATCTATCCTAAATTCTCCATGTTTCAGATTCCAGTGTACATCCCCTAGTCTAGCTGAAATTTTCTGCTAGAACTAGGATCATGATAGTGGGTGGGAGGAAGCATTTGAGAACTAAAAGAAAGTTGCATATTTCATTGTTACTACACCGTACTTTAACTGGCTCATCTCCTTCCTGCTGACATTAGATTTTGTCAAATAGGAAATAAATGCAACTCAGTGAAGAACCAGGAGAGATGCTTATGTGACGGTCATGTACTTGATGTCAATTTCACAATAGGGATACAGGGGTGGAGTCTAGCCTGTTAATCAGGAGATAGCCAATGAGATCTCTGTGTGGGCATGGCTTTCTCCTGAGAATTCTGGGAAGTCTCGCTTTCTCAATGTTCCATTCCTCTTGTATATAAAACTTTCCCTTATATGCATGTGTGTTTTTATGAATTTTTTTCTCTAATCTTCCCACACTAATGCATTATGGTTACCTTAGTAATGTGATACTGGAGAAGCAAACCTTAAGATGGAGAATAGATGCTTGTTTGATTTCTGCCTTATGGTATTATTTCTTCTTTGGCTAGCCAGAAGTCAGATTAGTCTGTGTAGGTTACTGAATTGTTTTCTGGAAATAATACGGGAAGTTAAAGTTTTGATTATTTTGTTTGGATGCCGTCTTTAGTTATTCTTATATAAAATGGAAAAATGAATGTTGTTAATGTATGTTTTGAGCTCAGGGGTAAAAATCACTATTTGAATATCTCATTGCTCAAGGACAATGGTTGAAGAAGGTCAAGATGACTGACATAAGGCATAGATCTGTTTTTATGCCTTCAGATATCTAATTCCATGTTTTTGTGTACATAGAATAGTTAGATAAGAATATAGATAAGCAAAATAAGTATTGACCTTGACTTTTTTAAGAATTGAGTTTAGTATCTGATTCTAGGTTGTTTATACTGATTTCTTATGTTTATTGTTGTAGACATAATAAGGTGACCAGAAGTCCCACTTTTCAACAATTTGTCCCACATTCTGAGACATTTTAAAATTAAATAAATATGTTACCATATTGTTTTTGCATTCTATGAACATTTCTGTTGCTCTATTTAGACCAATTTTTTAAAATCAAGAGTCCCCTACCTCCATCCTACCCCCACCCCCACTCAATGGTATCCTGCTTAAAATTTGGTGAGTTTAGTAAGAATGTATAGAAATGTTTATTGGGAAATATGAAAATAGAAAGCTTGTAAAACAATTGCCTCAAGACATTAATTTGACCTCTAAATGGGTTTAGAACTCACCTAGAAAAACATCTCTGAAGAAATTAGCTCCACCCAGTCTTATGGAGCACTCAGTATATTTGCATTCTGAGAGATCTGCCTTTGGACCAGATTGACTGATTACAGAAGGAAGAACTTTGCCTTTTGTTGAAATATTGAAATAGTGGTCTCTGCAAGCAGTTCGAATATGGAGCCATGAAGATGACTCCTCTCTGGGATTGAATGTTAAAGGGATCCTGTGGCTGGCTGAAAAGCTTGCTAGATGATCACCTGGATGTTCTCTTTTAGTAGAAGTAGGAGAAATGCATCAATAAAGAGATGGGTTGAGTTTGGCCACTGACACTCGTGGACTTGGTTCACAAGAAATAAAGAAGTCAAGAGCAGGCTGACTTGTCTGAAGTTCGTGACCTAGCGTGAGAGGGCTATGAGTGTTGAGAATTTGTGATGGAACCATGGTCTAAAGGTAAGGCGCCAATGGATACCCTGGTGAGGCTAAGTGAGATAGCCCACATTGAGTAGACCAGAACCTGACCAGAGAAAGAGAATCTATTCGAACCTGTGAACTGGTGTGTATTGTTGCTGACTTTATGGACGGCCTGTCCTGGTTTGATTTTGCTAATGGATGTGCACTTCACAAGGTTCCAATTTGAATGAAGATTCTTCATATTGAAAGATATGATTGTTTCCTCAGAGCACTGGGTTGATGTAAGTGGGCAATATAGAAATTGGATACCAAACATTGGGGGGGTAAAGGCACAAAGTGGTTGGTTTACAAACGCTCATAAGTGAGGGAATGTACATTCATAGAATTATAGGATCAAGTTGTAGATATTATGTAACTGCAATTGTAACGCATAATGTTTTGTTTTGTTTTGTTTGTTTACTTACAGAATGCTATTTTTTAATGACAGGGGTACATGTTGAATTGTATACATTTTAGTTTTATCCTGTTAGGTGTAGATATGATTTCATTGTTTATTTGAAAGTTGCATATGGTTACAGAGTCATGTGAAAGTGTGAAATTGAAAAGGAGTGATCTGTGGCAGTCATGTACTTGATGTCAATTTCATGATTGGGATGTAGGGATACAGTCTAGCCTATTAATCTGGAGATAGCCGATGAGGCCTCAATGTGGGAATGGCTTTCTCCTGAGAACTCTGGGAAGTCTCACTTTCTCAATGCTCCATTCCTCTTGTATATAAACCTTTCCCTTATATTAATGCTTTTTTGGGGGGTGGGCGTCACTGCTCTCTGGTGGTTGTAGGAGCTACCCAGCACTGTTCCTGAGAGCCGCTGCTAGATTTGAACAGCCAAACCCATGAGCTGCAGTCCCACGCTCAACCGCTTACTCCATCGGGGTTCAGCCCCAATATGTGTGTTTTATGAATTTTTTTCTCTAATCTTCCTGAACTAACATACTGTGTAATGAACAATGAGGAAATGAAATAATTTTTCCTTTACTCAAGATATGGATGGAGGACATCAAAATACTGTTGATCAAAATATTCAAATGACTACAGATTCATGTTTTCTGTGTTTTTTAATTTTTTAAAGTGCTGCTTCTATTATGATCATCCTTTCCCTGATTCATTACTGTTTACTATTTCGTGGTTGACAAATCACATTTTAAGCTCTTACATCATTTAATCAATTGAAGCAGATTGATTCAAACATGAAAATATATAACCATTCCAAAATGGTACACTATTTGCTTGTCCTATTTTAAATCATTTAAATAATCCATTTAAACTCAATAATTCTACTATTCAGTATAGATTACAATTCAATGTAAAGGAAACCAAAATTCTTATCACTGGTTGAATAGATGACATAAAGGCAAACAGAAAAAGATTGAAGTAGTCAAATATTTCTTTTTTAGATCATTTTATTGGGGGCTCATACAACTCTTATCATAATCAATACATATACCTATTATACGCAAAGCACGTTTGTATTTTTGTTGCTATCATCATTCTCAAAACATTTTCTTTCTAATTAAGCCCTTGGTATTAGCTCTTCATATTTTCCCTCCCTCCTCACTCCCCCTCACTCCTGAATTCTTGATAATTTATAAATTATTATTATTTGTCATATCACACACTGTCCTATGTCACATTTCACTCACTTCCCTGTCATCCATACCCCAGGGAGGAGGTTATATGTAGATCTCTGTAATATCCCACCTTTCTTCTTCACCTTCCCTCCACTCTCCTGCTATTATCACTCTCACCACTGGTCCAGAAGGGATCATCTGTCCTGAATTCCCCATGTTTCTTGTCCCTATATGTAGCTGTGTATATCTCCTGGCCAAGCTGGATTTGTAGGACAGAATTGGGATCATGATAGTGGGGATGGGGGGAGGAAGCATATAAGAACTACTGGAAAGTTGCATATTTCATTGTTGCCACATTTTACCTTGACTGGTTCATTTTCTCCCGGCAAACATTCTGTAAGAGAATGTTGCTTCACCTACCGATGGACTTTGGGTCCCCGATCTTTATTCCCCCTCATTTATAATGATATAATTTTTAGTTCTTTGATGCCTGTTACCTGAACCCTTCAACACTCCTAGGTCACACAGGATGGACTACTTTCTCCATGTGGGCTTTGTTGCTTCTGAGCTAGATGGCGCTTGTTTACTCTCAACCTTGTAAGTCTTCAGATGCTATATCTTTTGATAGCCAGACACCATCAGCATTCGTTGCCACATTTGCTTATGCACACATTTGTCTTCAATGATCATATCAGGAAGGTTGGCATACAATGATATGATTTTTAGTTCTTTGATGCTTGATACCCAATCCCTTTGGAATTTTTCAAATATTTCATCTTGCTTGAATCCACAATCAATGGTCACATTAGCAGCAATAAAGAAATCAAACGTTTTACTGGGAAATTTTCAAGACAAGGAGGAAAGCTTTTCCTCATACTTTGGACATGTTGTCATGAGAGAACAGGATTTTGTCATTCTTTGCATTGAGTTGAAATGCACACTGACTCTTATCCTTCATTTCCATTTCGCAGTGCTTCAGTTCCTCCGAATTGACAGCAAGCAAAACACATATCACAGGTTGTTAATATGACATCTTCCAATCCTGCTGCTTCATTATTCTTCATATAAGCCAGCTTTTCTGATAACTTTCTCATCAGATTGACTAACAATGGTGAGAGGACAAACAGATCTGTCTGTGAAGAAGGTTTCTTACAGGCAATGGGGGCGGGGCTGTGTCTTGCATACTTTGGATATGTCATGAGAGTTCCATCCCCTAGAGAAGTTTATAATACTTTAAAGTAGAGAGGCAGCACAACAGACAGCGGAGAAGTGGGTGAAGGGAAACATTGGAGGGTATGATAAAATAATAAAATATGATAAAGATATACTAAAATAATAAAAAAATTATAAATCATCCAGGGTTCATAGTAGAGTAGGGAGTGGGGAGGGAAGGGCAAAGTGAGGAGAAACCAGGGGCTCAAGTAGAAAGCAAGTGTTTTGAGAACCATGAGGGAAACAATTGTACAAAAATACTTTACACCATGGATGGTTGTGTGGATTGTGATAAGAGTTGTTTGAGCCCTCAATAAAATGATAAAAAGAGAAGACTTTCAAGAGATGAATTAACACAGTGACTACAAGAATGGGCTCATGTTTAACAGTAGGGTTTCCTTCTGCTGTACATTAGGCAACTGTGCTTCAGAACTCACTGCAGGGCTCCCAACAACAGTGTGTTACTGGTAAGTTGGGGGATTTTCCCCCCAGGACCTGATAAATATTCCCATGCATCTTACATCAGCAAAAGTAATCTTGATGACCAGAAAGTCCAATAGTTAATGCACTGTTACACTGTTCAGAAAATAAACATAAAATAAAAGTAAGATTCTAATTTCTGCTATTATCTGCTCTTAGACATCTTTGCATAAAGCTATGAGGACACTTTATCTCTTAAGCAGGATGAACAATAACATCTTCTCCTTAACATGGTGATACCTATACAAAAAAATTATTAATAGTTTATTGGTTTCTGGGATTAGTAGACTTCCTCAAAAAAGGCAGATATACGGTGTAGATGAGGCCTAAAGGAAACTTTAGTTGCATTTAGATATTGTTATTTGTTACCTCTATTTTGTTAAAGTAAAATAGATGTCATATTCTCACACACAAATATGCTATAACATTGCACTTATTTTATTTTCTCAGTAAGAATATAGAATTCATTTTTTCTTTGTATGTAAGTTGATTCACAATATCATCAAATTTGCTAGAATATGATATTTGTTGAGTCATTTAACAAGTCAAAACAATCCTAAAGATTTCATTCATGAAAATAGGAAGAAAAATCAAATAGAAGACAAATGCATGGTAGTTTTTAGACTGGAGAATAGTACTCTGTTTTCTGAAGAAGATTAACAGAAACATCTTTACTAAGTTAAATGGTTTTAGTGTATTATAAATGATTGACAATATTTACTAATACTTTTCACTTTGAAATACCTAATTTTAGTCACTTGTGTGTTTATTCATGAGTCAGATAGACTGCTTGATAGTTACCTAAATATTAAAAATAATGAAAATATAAATAGGTATTCTAAATTTATTGCTCTTATTTGTAAAGTTATTAAAATAGATTGCAACAAAATTTGATTTTATAAACTTTCAAAAATGTTAAAATGCATTTGAATTTTCTATATCTACATTTTATTTTCCATTTAAATTTCCCTTTTTTCAGTGAACAATAATTTAGCAACATAAATATGTTCATCTAATCAATTTCTCAAGACTTATAAACATCATTCATTCTCTCTGAAGGGACAAATTGGTTCACATTAATGGAGTAACATCTGTTCTTTCAGAACTAAATGAGTTCCCTGAAGAACAATTAATAAAAATATTGCCACTAAACACAGCTGGTAAATTGTTAATAAAAATATAACAAACAAGAGAAAGTAACTGTGGATTCAATAACTATGAAGAGTAAAGTATATAAATAACTGATTTCATTATAATGTGCACCTAACTAGATTTTTTTTATTTCCTAACATAGATGTAACTTAACTTTCAATAACAGCACTTTGATTATTGAAACCAGCAATTCGTAGTAGCAGTTTATACTTTTAAAAAGTTAGATAGATTCATTAGAAAAGTAAACATTGATTGAATGAAAATCAATTAAAATTAAATGCTCTTTTATGAATTGGTAGAAATTTATCAGCTGAAGAGCCTTACAGGTGCATGGCGGTATGGTAACATAAAGAATAATGAATTAAATGAACACAAGGAACTTTTTCTATCACATCTACATATTAACTCTCTGTTAATATGCCTTTTTAACATAAGTACAGAAGATTAATTTTATTGGATGGGATTTGGCAGGTTTGGGATATTTGTCTAAAATATTTGAATTAATTTGTTAGTAAAATGAAGTAAAGAAATTTCTGTACAAAAATGGAGAGCATTTCAGAACCTACTGGAGGGTGATTTTTTTTTTCAGGATCTTGTAGGAAAAACTAAAAGTCCAGAATGAAGTTAAATGGGGGAAGAAGTTAAATTTTCAGTTTATTTTCATTAGCATTAAACTATAGGCAGTTTTTCTTCACAAATTCTGACCATTGGAGAAATGTTTCAGGGCAGGTGGCAGGGTGGGGGTTGGTCAATCTGCCATGTCCATTGCCAGATGTCCATTATGATGGAGGGAAAAGTGCCTCTCATTTGAGACATACTATTTTACATCAAAAACTAATTTCATATATGCATTGTATGAGTCAATTATGAGTCATTGTGATCCTGTGGGCAGCAGAAGGCAGCACCACATGGGCCTGCCTCCTTCTCATAATCGCTTCCATGCCGAGCTCCTTCTTGTTGTAGCCACTGTGCCTACCAGTCTCATCGAGGCCTCTTCTCCTTTGTGCTGCCTTTCCACTTTGCCAAGGGGAACCCTAGTGGTATGATGGTTATGCATTGGACTGCAATTCACATGGTTGGCAGTTGGAAACGATCACCAGAATCTGCTGGGAAAGGACTGGACATTCTACTCCTGTAAGCAGTTTCAGTCTGGGACAGCCACAGGTTTCACTATGGGTCGGCACTGACTCAATTTACCAACTATGATGTCATTTTCCAGGGACTGATCCATGTTGGTAGCAAGACTGTAGGAATTACATTTTTCGGACCATAAGATGCACCTGACCAAAGGACACACCCAGTTTTTAGAGCAGGAAAGCAAGAAAAAAAATCTGAACCAACTAGTACCAGTATAGTAAAATCCTCTGGGGTACCACACCTGTGTACCAGAAGACACACCCTCATTTTCCCCCACTCTGAGGGGTATGGTCTGCATGGTATGGTCTGGAAAATATGGTAGACAACATCTTGCCATCAGTCTGAGAAGCCTTCTGGGCATACTTCCTCCAAGATAGATTTGTCTGTTCTTTTGACAGTCCATAGCACTTTCATTATTCTTTTTCCAGCACCATAATTCATATATCTCAATTCTCTCCATATCTTTATCAAACTTTTACATACATATGAAATAATTACAAATGACATGGCTTGAGTAAGGCCCACCAGTTTTAAGAGTGATGTCTTTGCTCTTCAAAACTTTATATAGTTTATTCATAGCAGATTTCTCCAACACAATAAGATCTTAGGCTTCTTAAGTGTTGCTTCAATGATCATTGATTGTGGGTCACAAAAAATGACAGCTTCAATAGTTTATCTGTTCATCAAGGTGTATGCTGATCAATTGTGAGGATTTTTTTGTTTTCTTTATGTTGAGTTCTAATCCACATTGTAGGCTATAATCTTTGATCTTCATCACTCAGTACATCAAGCCCTCTTTCCTTTCAACAGGTAAGGTTGTATTAACTGCTCCTTGCAAGTTGTACATAAACTTGCTCCATTCCTAGTATGGCAGTGTTCTCTATATAGTCCAAGTGCTCAGATTAGTTGCCCTCCATACAGATTGAATAAGTTTAGTTAAAGAATGAAACCCTAACATACCTATTTGCTGATTCTAAGCCATGTATGATCCTCTGGTTCTGTTGAAATGACTACCTCTTAGTCTATGTGCAGATACCAGATGAGTATAATTGATTTCACATTTTTTGAAAATTTAACCAGCATTTGTTATGAACAATCAAGCTAAATACATTCAAGACCATGGAAACGCTTAAAGATACTCTAGGTCAGGGCACAGCTTCCTTTGTGGGTTTCTGAGACTGGTACTCTTCCTGTGAGTGGAAATCCTTGTAGAGCCGTCAATGGTTTCCACTGCTGACCTTGCAGTCTGGAGACCAATTCATAACTACTATGTCCACTATATCGCCAGGGCTCCTGCTCATTTCCCAAGCAATAATTTGTGTTATTTTCCCTTATTTCTTGTTTTCTTTTCCAGCGGACCTCTCCTTAGCTCCCCACCTCAGCATACAAGCTGCATTTGTGCCATAACACAGACCATTGAGTAGGGATGCCCACCCAAACAGAGACTTTATATTCTTACTTTGTTTTACACTTTCCCCACATTGTTGGGGTTTTTGTGTGTGTGTGTGTGTGTGATTTTTAGTTACTTCAACATATTTTTTCTTTTTTGTTCTCTACTATTTCTCATTCCTTGAAACCTCGGCCCATTGTGCATGTGCGTTCCTCTTAAGCTAAAATGATGCAGCCCCAGCAGTTCTAGGAACAACCATCCAAATCCATGCTATATATTTAACCCAGGATTTTTTATTCTTTTCACCTAAGAGCACAGACTCTCACACACCCATGTTTCCCTGGCAACAGAATTCCAGCATCCATATCCAGCCACACCTCCATGTGTTGTTTCTTTTTCCTTGCTCTGCACATTCACACGTTCTCGCTCTTTGGTTTCTCCTGTCTGTTTTACTCTTCTTTTGTCTTCATCTTTTCACTCTTTCCTACTTTCTTTTTATCTTTTTGTCCTTAGCTCTTCTAGTTCTTCTAAACAGACACACACAAACACTCGAATCCTTATCTTTTGGTCTTAAAATTTCCTCTTCCCCGGGTATTACCTCTTTCTGCTCTCTCTCCTTTTCCCAGTGAAACATTTCCATGATACCCATTAATTCTTTTTTTCTCCTTCGCATCACTGCCCTGGTGGGAATAGGAAGCCCAGCCTTGCTCCTGGAGAGATGCTGCTGGATTTGAATCGTCAACCCTGTGGGCCGCAGTCCTGCACACAACCACTGCGCCACCAGGGCTCAGCTATACCTATTAATTCTTATTACATCTCTCAAAATTCCTGTTCAGACATCTTTTGGTTTTACCAAATGCCCCCTTATTAGTGTTGCCTTTATTTATTCAATCTTGTCTCCCCCATGGCCTTCGCCACTTGCCTGTTTCTCTCTAATTTTACCATTTCCTCACTATATGTTTGCCAACTCCTCTTAGTTTGATCTCACATCACTAAAAACTCACTTCCATTGAGTTGATGGTGACTCATAGTAACTTGTTGGACAGGATTTAAGTGCCTTGTGAGTTTCTGAGCTTACTAGGCTCTTCACTAGATATAGCTAATTACCCCCACCTCACTCCACCCTATCGCCTAGGAGCAGACACAAAACTAGTAGCTATGCCACAATGCTGTGAAAACAGTATTCAACCTCAGTACACAACACACACACACATGCACACACAAACATGCACAAGAAAAGCACACCAAACCACAGAAATTCACCCATGTTCAATGTAATTCTCTGAGAAAAAGGCTCTGGAATTATCAGAAACATAATTCAGAAACATAGTCTTAGTTCCCTCCAAGAGATGTGCAGACCACTCAGAACAATGGAAAAAATTGAAGAAACTGGAAACCTCACACTGCCCAAAGCTTAAAAAGCAATAATTCAAAAGAACTATACAACATTGTTTACTATATGAGATATGGAAGTAAAAAAGGGAAATCAATCAATGAGTTGAAATCCAGTAAATCAACTACAACCAATAAGAGAAGTAATCAACAAAAAAGAAAAGGAATCAGAATGAAGTCTCAGAATTACTTGCAACAATACAACTTATATATCAATGGCATTCAGATAAAAGAAGAAACAGTGAGAGCAATAAAAACTAAAGAGGAGGCTGAGCCCTGGTGGCATAGTGGTTGAGTGTAGGACTGCGGCCCACTGGCTTGGTGGTTCAAATACAGCAGCAGCTATCCAGGAGCAAAACTGTGCCTTCCACTCCCACCAGAGGGCAGTGATGCCCCCCCAAAACAACAACAAACAAAACAAAAACAAAACAAAGCAAAGCAAAAAAACTAAAGAGAATAATGCAAGAAATAAAGGAAGAAAATTCCTCATTATCAAATAGGAAGACAAAGTGAATTTTCAAGATGCTAAGAGAACTCCAAACAAGATATACCCCACCACTGAAATATCAAAATATATCATAAGTAAACTCTCCAATGTCAAGAAAATGAGAAAATCTTGAGGGAAGCCAAGAAAAAAAAAAGTCCCCTATAAAGGAAAACAGATAAATATAACTTTGCACCTATAAGCTTATGTATGTATGTAGAAGATATATTATATGTAGAAGACAGTAGATTGACACATAAAAAATTCTGAAAGAAAGAAAAATAAGCTAACCAAAAATCTTATCTCCAGCAAAATTACACCGTAAATAGGAGAGAAAAACTTAAATATTTTATTTTATTTTTTAAGTAATTTTTTTGTTTGTTTTTGGCATCACTGCCCTCCGGAGGGAGTGGGAGGCCCAGCCTTGATCCTGGAGAGTTGCTGCTGGATTTGAACTGCCAAGCCAGAGGGCCACAGTCCCGCACTCAACCACTACACCACCAGGGCTCAGCCTCTTAAGCAAATATTTTAAGAAAAATTAAAGATATTGATAAAAGTGAGACAGGATTAAAAAGACATAAATAGCATCACTATGAGCAGACACTCAAAATACAAAAGCAGATAAGTATTAGAACATTATACAGGATAACACTACGAAGAAACCAATAAAATTAAATCAACAATCAAATCAGGACAAAATTAAACCCTACATAATAAGAAACTCAAGGCCATTGAGTTTGTGCCAAATTATGGAGACTCTACAATGCAGGGTAGAATTTTCTCTGTGAAGTTTTTTTTTTTTTTTTTGTACTCCTTTTTGTTCAATATTCAACTTTCACAATTGAAAGTTCCAAGGCATGAGCCAGGCACACCTTAGTCCTCAAATTACATCCCTGTTTTCCAATACTCTAAAGAGGTCTTGTACAGCAGATTTACCCAAAGCATTGCTTCGTTTGATCTCTTGACCACTGCTTCCCTGAGAATTGACTGTTGGTAAAACAAGAAAAAAATCCTTGACAACTTCATTCTTTTCACCATTTATCAATATATTATCTATTAATGCAGTTGCAATGGTTTGGTTCTTCTTTACATTAAATATTATCTGTTCTAAAACCTGCAATCCTTGATTTTTATCATCAAATAATTCAGAGCCTTCTCACTTTCCACAAACAAGGTCTGTACATCAGTGGATGCTGATAAGATTTTATCCATTCTAATGCCATAGTCTTTGCCATATAATATTTGGAATTATTTTCTTAGCATATAGATTTACTAAGTACAGTCAGAGGATGCAATGCTGACATACATGTTCCTGACTTTAAAACATGCACAATTCTCTTATTGTATTCACTCAAACTGACTCTTGCTCCATGGAAAAAGGTTCGCATGAACACAATAAAATTTTCTGGAATTCCCATTCTTCTTAAGACATTCCATAATGTGTCATAGACTACAAAATCTAAAACTTTCACACAATCTAAGCTTTGACATAATCCAAAAGGATAAAAGAACACATTTTTGGTGTTCTCGGCTTTTAGCCAAGATCCATCTGACATCAGGAATGGTACTCCTTGTTCAGATCCTTGCCTGAATCCAGTCTGATCTTCTGGAAGATCCCTGTTAATGTATTGCTTTAGCTTTTGTTGGATGATCTCAAACACATTTTTTTCATGTGATATTCATGTTATTTTTCTACAATTTTATCATTCTGTTGGGTCACCTCTCTTTGGGGCAGTTATAAATATGGATCTCTTCCAGTCAGTTGGTCAGGTATCTGTCTTTCAAGTTTCCGTTCAGAGATGTTCAAGTGACTGCAGCACTTCATCTGTTTGCTAAAACATTTTGATTGGTATTCCACTGGTGCCTGGAACCCTGTTTTTGGCTATGCTGGCAGCTTGAAATTCTTCCTTTAGAACCATTGGTTACTCAGACGCCACAACTGGAAGCAGTGAACTGTTCACTAGTTCTTTTTGGTTCAGTGACTGTGTACTCTTTCCATCTTCTTTTGATGCCTCTTATATAGCTCATTATTTTGCCCATAAAATCGTTCCATATTGCAGCCCAAGGCTTGAAGTTAAAAATAAATTAGTATAAGCTATGTTGGGTGTGTTATTTCTTCTTTCTTTCTAACCAGGGGTTTTTGTGCATTTCATGATAAAATTTGACTTCAGTTTCTTGAGCTACCCTTTGAAACTCAGCTCTTTATCCCCATCGTTTCGTCCAGTTGTCTTACCTGTTCTCGAAGTAAGAGCAAGTTTCAGAGTTTCCTCTAACCTTCACACTGACCTTTTCTTTCTTCCTTGTGTTTAATGACTTTCTTTTTCTTCATGCATGATGATCTGCATGTTCCTACAAGCTCATCACGTCTTCTGTCATTAGAGGTCAATACAGAAAAGCAGTACTTCACATGTTCTGGAGATCCAGGGGAGGTGGGCATGCTCATGTTTGCATTTTGGTTCTCAAGGATTTTTTTAATTATCTTCAACTTCAACTTCAACTTACATATGAGCAATTGAAGTATCTACCATAGTTTTCCCCTGGCCTAGTATATCTGCATGCCCAGTGTATTGAGCATGCCCAATATTTCTTCCCAAAGATAGACTAAATTTATTTTTTGGTATTATTTATGGAGAATCATATACATGTAAGCACCATTAATGTTATTGAAAACCAATGTTATTTGTTATGAACGTAAATGGTTTTACCAAATATTATCAAGTATTATTCAGAAGAATTTCTATAGTTAATACCATATTTTTCAACAGCTGTATCATTCTCTGTTACAAAGATTTGAATTTCAATCAGCAGTAATTATCGACACATCTTGAATGCATGTATGATCAATGTTCCACTGAAGATTCCAAGAATTCCTTGATTTCTTCATAGCTAGATTTTTGTGATTAGGGCAAAAACTTAAATTACAGTTGTGTTGACTGGATTCCTTTGGTTGTGGATATAAAAAATAATCCATCATAGACAGTATTGTACTTAAAGGTAGACCTTAAAATGTCTTTATTGCCTATGAACACCAATCTCCTTCCTGACTACTGTTCCCCTTAATTGAGTCAATTTTGGCAGAGTAAACAATATGCTTTTAATTCAAAATGGCAAATAGCAGTACAGTTGAGCTCCTCTAGATTCGTACATATTTCAATCAAAGTTCTGATTATTAACAGATGTTTGCATGTGTTTCTTTTCATGTTGTATTGTGTCTCAGATGTGTCAGCAAATGAAGATCCACAGAGTTTTACTCTCACAAGCTTTACTCCATTAATGTGACAATTGTCAATTCCACTTTGAGAAGACAGCTCCTTTGCAATGTACTTCAAGTGCTTCCCAACCCAAGAGACCCCTGTTTTGCATGTTCTCTGACAATTTTCTGACTCAGTTCATTAGGCTTTTGGTATCTGAACATATTTCAATTCTATGCATAACATTTGTAGCCACTCTGAAGTGGACAACTAATTCACTTGGTGGCAGGGGGGTGGAGGTGGGGTTCTGTTCTTGTTCTGAAAGCTTTGCTGAAACCTACTTTGTTTCATTGTTGTTGTTGGTTTTTGCTTTTCTCATAATATAACCTAAATCAGAGTAGGTCATAACCCAGAGAGAAGCAAATGTATTATATCCACAGACATAATTCTAGCCCTAATCCAATAAATGTTAGTACTGAGAACGTGATTCTGATGATAATCTCTTTTGTGAAAAGGGTCACTGAATATAAGGGTGCTACAGCAAAATGTGGGAAAGAAAGCAGCAGGTGCCTAGCTCACCACTAAATTCATCTCTGAATCTTAAATGTGTGCGTTCAAACAAGCAACCATCTTGTGTTACAAGTCCACATTGAAGAAACACACCAGATAATCTGATCTAAAAATGTCAAGAGCAAAATTAAAATATGATACAGGGAAAATTTTCAGAGCTCACTTGCGAGCAACCAATGTGTTGTTCCTTTTGTATATAAACCCTTTCCTTATATCGATATGCATGTTCTTGAATTTGTTCCTCTAGTCTACCAGGACTAACACAAAGGTGAAAAGAATACACAGACTCATTGGACCAAAATTAACTAGTTCACAGTCAACCATTTCCAGGCAAATCATAGGACAAGGATTAATGTTACCGGAAAAAAAAAAGTTCAACGTGAATAAAAGCATTATCCAAAAACAAGGCTCCAATGATTGATGAAGTGCCAATCAAAATGTTGCAACAAGCATTCAAAGTACTCAATAGTAATGTGATCAAATTTGGAAGACAGCTCGTAGGCCGGCTGACTGGAAGAGATCCATATTTGTATTCATTGTCTCTAAAGAATGTTCTAATTATATAACAATATCACTAATATCCAATGTAGGTAAATTTTGCTGAAGATTGTCCAATAATGCAAGCAGGAATATATTGACAAAAAGTCAGAATTTCAGGCTGGATTCAAAAGAGAATGTGAAACCAGGGATCTCATTGCTGATGCCAGTCAAGTATAGATGGAAACCAGAGAATACAAGACAGATATTTACTTGTGTTTTATTGGCTAGGCTAACACATTTAAATATGTGGAATATAGAAAACTATGGGTAGCCTTAATAAGAATGAGAATCCTAGAACACTTTATTGTGCTCATGCAGAAAGTATATGTTCATCAAGAGACAGCTGTGAGAAGGGTGAAAGGGCATTATTTTCATTATTTAAAATAGTTCTGTACATCAGGACTGCATCCCCACCATATTATTCACTCCTTTTGCTGAGTAAATCATCAGAGAAGTAAGATTGTATGAAGAACGATGCAGCAACAGAATTGGACGAATGTTTCATATGCAGATAGCTAAAGTTTTCTTGTTGAAATTGCGAATTTGAAACACTTTACTGATGAAAATGGAGGACTGCATCTATCCTTATGGATTATAAATCAATGTAAAGAAAACCAAAATTCTAACAGCAGGACCATTATCTACCATCATCATGAATGAAAAAACATTAATATTGTCAAGTATTTCAACTTGTTTAGATCCACAATCATTGCTCATAGAAGTGGCACGTAAGAAATCAAATGATGAAAAAAACAATAAAAATAGAAAAAAAACAAAAAAAAACCCTCCTACTCTCACCATCAGAGGGCAGTGATGCCCAAAACAACAATAACAACAAAACAACAACAACAACAAAATAAATCAAATGATGGATTATATTTAATAGATCTGTTACTCTTCAGAGTATTGAAACACAAGAATGCTTGTTTGAGAATAAAGGTGTCCTTGAGTCAAGTCATGTTTTTTTCAATTGTCTTATATGCATGCTAAAGTTGGATGTTGAATAAGGAAGACAGAGAAGAACTTACATATATATTCAAATTAACTTTTATTAGACGACTCCAAGTCCATTTCAGTTTTACTTTTTTCTCTTTTTCAGTCACTCAAACCAATGTTTTTTCCCCGTGATGCCATTTTTATTTTACTTTAATTTTATATTCTGTGGTAATCTCCCCGATTTTTAATTTTTCGTCTTCTCCTTGTCTCCACTTCTGTTCCTCAATTCCTAGGATGAAGAATTGTTGTACTTTATTGGGCTGACAAAGAAGACTGAACGGATCATGGGATGACAAGAGAAGAGACAGCAAATATTGTAAGATGTATAGCCTGAATGCTCCTTAGAGGCAGGGATGAAAAACCCTTGTCTCATGCACTTGGACATGCTATCACAAGAAACCAGTCCCTGAAGATAGACATCACGCCTGGTAAAGTAGAGAAGCAGCAAAAAGGAGGAAGCGCGGCCACAAGATGGATAGCTACAGTGGCTACATCGAAGGGCACAGACAGAGACATCACTGAGGGATGACAAAGACCAGGGCAGTGTGTTGTTCTGTTGTAGACACACTCCTTCAGAGTGGGAATGGATTTGATGACACCAACAACTCTAGACCAAATATGCACTGAACTCTACCAATGGCTTCAAAGAAGTCACGGACAACTGAAATTGTGTTAAACAACAGACTTATTACAACTAAGATGATAGTTTATTATTTTCTTCGATTATTAGATAAGTTGGCATGCAATAATTCCATGCAAGCAAAGCTTCACCTTCATTTTTGGTCTTTTCCAAAATTGTTGTCACTTTAATATTTTGTTTCCTATATAAAAATTTATTTCTACAATCCTGAATTTCTGCCTATGGACACAAAATCAATTAATAAGTATTTATTGGACTTTTGCTATATATATTTTTTCATTTTAAGTATGGGTATTTTTAATTTGTGTTAATAAAATTAAACCTCATTCTAACAAAGTGCCTTATTTTTACTATTGATCTATATTACAATCTAAGTATCACATATTGTGAATGATTATCAGATTTTTAATAACTAAAGAACACTGAGATTGCGAATTAGAACTCCATTAGAATGCAACTCATGTAGGAATTGCTGAAAGCCGTAGAATTTTCTAAAAGTCAAGTTTAGCATAGTGCATTCTCTAACTTAAGTGTCAACCATTATGTTTTTATATAATTGTGTCAGTCCGGGTAGACTAAAGGAACAAATTTCAGAGACACGCATATAGGTATAAGGAAAGGGTTTATATACAAAAGAAATGTGACCCTAAGACGGGATCCCAATCTGGTCCAGTGCAAAGTCATAAGTCCAATAATAACCCATATGCCCGAAATCAGTCTATAAAGTCTGCTTCCGACTCAGGAAGTCACAGGTCAGTGGGTGCAGAATTCTGGCCCTGGCAGGGGTCTCCCCATGGCTCCTCGCTTCCAGGGCTCAGGTCCATCAACAGCATGCCACTCCAGCTTCACAGGTCTGTCTTCATCAGGGCAAAGCCGTGTGGTCTCTCCACCGGCTACTCCAGCCTCCCAGATGCCGCCATTCTGTGTTGCTTGTGGTTAATCATCTCTGAATCTAACTCCCAACAACTGGGGAAGATAGCTTTTCATCTTCACGAGGGAAATATCACGAGATTTCCCGGGAGTCTCAGGTGAAAGCCATACCCACACAGAGGCCTCATCATCTACTCAATGGCTTTCTCCAGATGAACAGGCCAGACTCCACCCCTACATTTCAATCATAAAATTAACATAAGCACATGACTGCCACAATAATCTATTTTTAAAAGACTTGAACATAAAAATAAATGTGTGGTTCTAAAACCTGGAGACACATGCTCCTACTATTTTTCAATTTTTCAGATTTTAGAGAACCCCATTTTTAAATGCTTCATTGAGATATTTTTAAACTAATAACAAAATATCTTTACAAAACCCCAGACCTCAAAAATCATACAAAATATAGACACAATTTTTTAGTAACCTTTTTCAGAATACCTCATTCTAAAAAAATGACATTTTCTAACTTGTTTAAATAGATCATATCTCTTTTTCCCCATTCCCAAAGAAAGTTTCTTCCCAGTGATATGATTTATTGTACTGTGTGATATGTGAATTAAGTGCTAACAAAACTGTTGGGGAGAAAAAGTCTGTCATGCAATCTACAGTTTCATTTTTATAACCCGTTACCATCCAGCACAACTGGCTGATGATCTGAAGAAAAATTTTATTTCCAAAATACAGCTTTATATATTGAGGGACGACTAATAGCTTGAGTAGTGTACCAAAAACACTGTGATAAAATTGTTCTAACAACAATCAATTCCTTGCAACCAGTCTTATCTTAACACATAAAACTGTGTTCTCAGTGTATACTGGGCATCTCTGAATGTGGGAAAACATATGGCCATCATCCCAGTGTTCCAGATTACACAGTGTCCCCAAACACCCCAGAGTCGACAGTAATATTCAGTGACTCTCTGTAATCCCCCATTTTGAAAAATTTTAAAGCTAGCACTGAAGAATTAAAAAAAGCAGCTATCTGCTGAAGCTGTGGCTTTCCTAAAAAGCTGCAGGGTACAGAAGCAGAACATTTGGTCAAGCTGAACTTTGGGATCATTCTGTTTCCTTCTGTTTTTATTGAAAACTCAGAACAATTTCATATAGAACAATTCCAAATTCTTTATTACATTCCTCATCTCATCCTCATCACACACTCTTCCCATTTCTGATGATATTCCTTATCTTTTTTTACTGGTTTTGGGAGAATACTGAGTTTTCTGACTCAGTTTGACTCCCTCCTTTACAAACTTTACCTCCTGCCTTAATTCTGCTTGGGTATGCCCACCAATTCCAGTTTTGTTTGCATAAAAGCAACTTTCCTCTCTTAGGTCCTAGGACCGAGGATCCCGCCACTCATAGATGTACTAAAAGAGGCACTAACATAGGTACAGCTCTTCAAGATCAGGGGCTTCCAGCCAGTATGCCCAGATGTTCTCTTCCTTTTATCCCACTGAAGAGGATCATGTAACACCTGGAGGGTTATATGAACTCATATGCACAGCTCAGAGTACTTGTTTTGGTTGAAAATAGGGACACACAGACAAGGGGTGAGTCCAGAGGTACAAACACACCAGGTGGTTTTAAATGGAGTACAAGGGATGTGTAACAATGTTAAAGGCAGGGGAGACGCGCCCTCAGCACTGGTCTCTAGAGTCAATTTAGCTAGAATCTCTTTTTGGGTCCAATTCATTCTTTCAACTTACCCTGAGCTCTGAGAGTGATAGGAACCGCAGAATTTGCAATTTGTGCCGAAAGTTTTCCTTAATCTTTGTACAGTTCTAGCAACAAATTTAGGTCTATTGGCCTACACAATGGTGTCAGACACCTCTCACCTAGGGATTATTCCATCTGCTATTTTTTTTTTAACCTACGACCCAAGCAGTTTATTTCTTGTTCCACAATGCTTCTACATAACCCGAAGAAATGTCTACAAAACCTAACAAATACCTGTAATTCTACTCTCCTGGTTTGTTCTTTGTAGTAGCTACTTCCCAGTGATTTCCTCCTTAGCAACCTTGTTCTTGGGTCCGGTGGAACATTTACTTGCAGGCAACTCTGGCAGGCAGTCACCACTTCTGCCCTGTCTGGGCTGGCTGGGAGGCTCAATGATCTCATTGGACTGTTCCTGCCAGTTTGCTAGAGCCTCAGTGATGCAGGTCTGCAGCTGCTGCAGAGTTTTTTCTTTCACTTTCTGGTAAACTCTGTCTGTAGTCAGGCAGCCAGGACCAGGTCCATTTTTAAAGTCATGGCTCAAGCTGCTTCACCGGCTTTTTGGTTGCCAAGGGGCCACTGGGTCTGCTCCTTTTTGATGGGCCGGACAATGCGTAACAGACACTTTATGGGACATCCAGACATCTTCTAACAGCTGCAATTTTTCTTCTTTATTTTTAACTTCGGTCTTAGTTAGTTAACTTTTTACCTTACCTTTAAAGGAATGGTACTGACATATGTCGCTATGTTTTAGCTGAAGTACAACTGAAGACATGTGGGCTACAAGTCCAGGGAGGTGACCTTCTCCACACTGTGGGACTTCATTCAATAACTTCCCTCATGCTCGAGAGGAAGGCCTGGTGACTGTCAAAAAATGACAGTCATTCAAGGGAAGAATCACAGAGACCTGCCAAGGGGCTTTTTCTTCAGGTCCACCCAATGCTATTTAGATATGGTCTGCTTGAAAGCTGACCAACCCATTAAGCTTAGTCCAAGAGACAGTTTGTAATTCACCTGTTGTTCCTTGAATGGTAGTCTTCTTTTTATTTATGGGACCTGCTGATTCCTTGAGGACCGAGTGGGTTGAACCCGTTGTCTACAAGACACATGACAGACCCCACTTTCAAGGTTACCACTGGCATGGGTGGTGTCTCCACTTAGTGGGGCTGATTTGCACCCTGAGGATGTTTTGGGAAATTGAACTTATAATGCCCCTCTTCTTTGCAATGAGAACACTGTTTTTTGCCTAGTGGTTTGTGTGTATTCTGGATGGATTCTGGTCTCCCTGCAGTGATTGTGAGGACTCTGGCCATGACTAGGGCTTGCTTCTCTTCAGGTGGGTTTCTATGGTTATAGTTATTTTTTCTATTTCTAAAATTTCACTAATATTTTCCTTTTAAATGCTTCTTGTTTCTGCAACTTTTTCCTGATGTCTGGTGTGGCCTTGAACATGAAAGCTACATTAATGACCTTGGATTATCTAGTGCCTCTGGGAATATTGGAGTATAGCCAGTAGCATCAAACAACCTCTCTAAATAAGCTGCTGGTTGTTCATGCTTGCCCCAAGTGATGCAAGTTACTTAGGACAAATTAATTAGACAATGTGCTGCCTCCCAGAGAACACTCATCCGAGTCCCTGGTAGGCAAGGTGTTCCCTGCCTACAGTGAGATGGTTTGGGTCCCAATCAGAGCAGAGAAAGGGAAAAGCAGATCCAAACTTCTGCAGGTCAATCTCAGGAGGCAGCTCTGCTCCCTCCACCTGTTTTTGTCTCTCCCTGTGAATGTGATCCTGTAAAACCAATCTGGAGTGCTTGTTGACAATGGTACCACAGTGGCTGATATCGAAGCACAGGGTGATGTAGATAAGTTGGTCTGGATGTCAGGTTTTTCCATGTATTTGGCCTAAAATGAAAGCTACAGCCAGGTAACACACACACACACACACAGAGAGAGAGAGAGAGAGAGAGAGAGATTAAACACTCTTTAGAAGTACAACCCAGGTCACAGAGTCCTGGATAGATAGACCAGAGGACAATAAGGTGCAATATGATAACAAACAGAAAATAGGCATATTTGGAGATCCTTTCAATATAGCAGTACTTAGTCGAGGTACAGCATTAACAACATGCAGAGAATTGAACAAAATATTTAAAGCAAGCAGATTATTATTTAAAACAATTTGGGGTGGAGGGTGACTGCGCATAGGGAGTAATCTCACTCAAAACCTTATGCCCTTCACTTTCAAGTTTACATCATCTACTTCATATTCCTGTAAAGAAGCACAAGCCTTTTCCAAGATTTTCTTAGTAGATACCCCTTCAGGGTAAGGTGTGAGAGAGAGCTGCTTGCACCAGGGGGTGTCCACTTGGGCCAGAAATCCACAGGCACAGCTTCTCACTGATGATAAGTCTTTCCCACGTGATTCTTAGCTCTCACTCAAGTCTCATCATCAAAGGAGCCTTCATCTGGAAACCTGGGATTAAACTCTTAGATTACTTCCAAATAGTCAATAACCCTATTTCTAGAAACAGACCCCCTGTTTGTTTGTTTTTGTTTTTGATTTTTAGCATATGTTAGATAAGTCTGGGAAAGGCAGTGAACTTTCCTTGGGAGTTCTCCATGGAGTCATTGCTCGACAACTCCTCACTTTAGGGAAGTCGCCCATCCCCCATAAGATTCCAGTTGGCCCAGGTCCCTGTTCTGGTGCCATAATGTTAACGTCCAGAGGGAGGGACCTGCAGTGAGTGACAACCCAAAGAAGAAGAGTAGTCAGTAGACTGATGATCTGAAGGAAAGTTTTATTTCCACAAGACAGCTGTATATATTGATGAGCCAAAGCTATACAGTTTGCACTGCATAACAATAACATCATGATCTAACTGTGCTAATACAAACAATTCCTTGACACTCATCTTAACAAATGTAGCTACGTTCTCAGTGTACACAGGCCATCTTGGAATATGGGAAAACATATGACCATCATCCCAGTGTTCCAGGTTCCAGTGTCCTCATACATTCCAGGGAGTCAATCATAAAATTCAGGGATTCTCTAAAATCACCAACATCAAATTTTCCAAATACTGTTCCTGCCATTTTGTTTCCAATGATTACATTCCAATCATTAATAATCATCAGTGCATCTTGATAATATTGACAGAACTCTTCAATCCATTCATTACTACCGTCAGAGGTTGGTGCAAAAAATTTGAACAATCGTGTTGATTGTATTAGTTGAATTCCCTTCATGGCTGATATATATATATATATATATATATATATATATATATATATTTCTCTGTATATATATTTCTATCACAGATAGCTTTGAATTTTAAGATTGATTTTGAAATGTCATTTTTGACAATGAATGCAATGCCACTCCTCTTGATTTCATTATACCTTGAGTAGAAAATCATATAATTTTCTAATTAAAAATTACTAATACCAGTCCATTCAGTTCACTTATGCTGCAACTGCTCTGATGTGCCCACGACTCAATGGACTCACAGACCACTCAGCAGCAGAGTAAAACAAAAAGATTTTTGGAAAGAAAAGAAAAGCACGTGATCTAGGAGGTAGGGGCTTGAGTGAATTGTCACTGAAGAAATTATGTCTAGGAGTTTATATAAGGAGTGTGGTTTGGGGCCTGCCTGTATCTCCAGGTTAGCATGAAACCAGGCCCACAACTGGTGCTAGTGCTCGGGTCCAGACATCGACCTGGTCTTGCTCTCCCCTTGACTGTATCTTGTCTGGGCATGAACCAAGAAGTAAACATAAAATGTTCTGCAGAATGAGCCTTGAACTTGATGACTTTGCAGTTTATTGTCAGCCTAGAAAATGGATGCCTGCAGACTTAGCTGCTGAGATCTCCCTTCTTCCACTCTCAGTCTCACCCCCAAGCTCTCTTTCCAGCACTCGGCCTATGCGCTCTCTACATTCTGTCTCTCCAAAAGGAGCCCGGTGTCATAACGGCTGCATGTTGAACTGTTACTGCGAGGGGAGCAGTGTGGACTGTGCAGTTCAAAACCATCAGCTTCTCTGAGAGAGAAAACCCCCAACCCCCGAACGCCCTGCCATCAAGTCAATGCTGAGTCATAGAGCCTGCCAGTGCATTTCTGAAACCTTAATTGTTTAGAGGAGCAGACAGCCTAGTCTTTCTCCAGAGCAGGTGTAGGGGGTTTCACACAGCTGACTTCAGAACCCAGGCAGATACACTGCACTGAAACAAAGAGACTTTCTACTCCCTTAAGGAGCTGTATTCTCAGAAAGTCACATGGGAAGTTCCATGCGGTTCTATACGATCACTATGGGTTAGAGTCTAGTAAGTGGCAGTGAGAACGCCTAAGTTAACTCTCGTTATGTGATACTTTTCATTTTGAGGACGGCCACGTTTTGTAGATTCAGACGTCACACAGTCGAAGTTCCAATCATTAGCAGTTTCTTGCATCTTTTCTCCTTGAGTCCTCCTACATCAGCAAATGAAGACCCGGTAGGCTCCCCTCCTCCAACAGGATCTGCCTCATTCATGCCAGCGTGGACCACTGAACTCTGAGGAAGCAGCTCTTCTTCAAGCACATCCCCAGTGAACTTTGACCTGAAAGGGACTATGCTCCATATCTTAGAGTGATGCTAAAGCATCTTCAAAGTGATGCTAAAGTTTCAGGTGGTTACTTCCCCTGAAGTGGACAGCTGATTCATTCTTCTTAGTTCTTCATCTGAAACTCTATTAAACCAGGCCACTTTGGATGATGCTGCTGGAGTTGAAATTACAGTCACATACCAACCAGCATCACTACAACACACAGATTACCACAGCATGACAAACTGACAGGCAAGTGAGGTGCTCCTCATATTGGAGCATATGTTCTTGTTCCTTTATGCTAAGGCTGTAAGATTTAAATGCTTCTTTGTCTGAAATTTATATCTACACATATATCTATATCTATACCTTTATCTAAAGCTATATAATCTATATAGGTTATATTTATATATAAAAGTCTATTAAACATGTGGTGGTATGAGGTAGGCTAAATGTGACTCTAAGAAACAGATAAACTTTTATTGTCTGCAAACAAGAACACAAGAAAAGAAATGGCTAAAATTTTTTTAGTATTACTCAAATTGGATACTAAAAAGAGTATTAGACATTGTGAGTGATATCCTGGTGTCTAAGATAGGTGTGCATTTAAGAGAAAGACCAAGTTTCACTATGCATAAACAAAGACACATGAGAATACTAATATAACAGGATAAATATAAGTGTGGGCGTATATATGCATGTATATTTTTTAGGAAAAAGAAATTTGAAATATTAAACCCTTGACTGGAATGAACAAAAAAATGCTTGCAATGGGCTGAGCCCCAGTGGCATAGTGCTTGAATGTGAGACTGCAGCCCACTGGCTTGGCAGTTCAAATCCAGTGGTGGCTCTCCAGGAGCAAGACTGGGCAGCTCCCATGACCACCAGAGGGCAGTGGTGCCCCCCAAAAAAATTCTTGCAAAAGTCATTAAGGTATGCTGAGAGGAAAATGAGAGATGAAAAAAAAAAAAAGAAAATGAGAGATGGATGCATAGATAATTTCTTCATTATCCTGAATATGATATTACAACTAAAATGTATTGACTGTGACACATATAGGATCATGATTTAAAGTTTTATTAATTTTTAACAATATTTTTAGAAAAATTTAGCATAGCTATTACTATCAAATAACACCAAAAGGAAGTACAATTCTGGGAATTTAATTTCTCTAGTTCGTATTAAGTTGCTGATGTACAGAAGAGTTAAAGTAAATACTTGTGGAATGGAGATGCAGATGAGTAGATAAAGAGATTACACCAGTGCATTTAACTTTTAAACAAATGTATCTATGACTTTAATAAAATTATATTTAGCTGAAGAAATAATTAAGTGTTTTTATTACTGTGTTTTCAGGTTGCATAGAAGTCTGTCCTAACACATAGATATCCTTTATACAATAAGATGGAACCTGCTGCCACCCTCCCAGCTGTTGCTGTGTTGAGTCCAATCTTGTAAGCACCATGTCTAGTTATCTCTTCCTTCATCGGATTTATGAAGCATGATGCTTTCTAAAGGAACTGGTTGCTCTAATGACATGTCCAGTGTATGTGAGGTGAATTTTCATTAACCTAGTTTATAAGGCCAATTCTGGCTTTACTTCTTCCAAGAGAGATTACATTATTTTAGGAGTCCATGATATATTCAATATTCTCTACCAATACCATAACTCAAATGCATCAATTATTATTCAACATTCCACACCAGGACAAATGAAAATGTAATGTCATAGATCAAAATGCACCTTGATCCTGAGAGTGACACTCTTGTGTGTGTGTGTGTGTGTGACACATTTGATAGATTTTTGAAACACATTTACCCACCTTTGATTTATTGACTTTTGCTTACCCAGATGTGGATTGTGCATTGACGTACAAAGAAATCATTGAGAAATTCAATATTTTCTCCATTTATCTTATATACTGCAAATGGGTCCCCTTTTAAGGACTTTTGTTTTCTTTATGTTAAATTGTGTTCTAGGATAGCAAACATTTTGTTGTATATGATTTTATGAATTGAATAGAGGATTAAAAATTGTATTAGAGGATACATTGAGCTTACAAAATGATCGTTATATCCTACCACAAAGAAAATTAATTTCTCACTCAAAGTGCACAAAAAGATCTGGGGCAACAACAGAATTATGCTCATCTAAATAACCATAGGATTCTAATTTATAGTCACAATGTATTTTTTCAATCGAGAAAGGGAATATAGAAAATCTTATACTAATCTTTAATTTTTCAACCTGTAAAGCAAGAACCATTTATACATGTATGGTGTAAATCAAAGGTCAAATGGCCATATCAAATTTAAAAGGGAAAATTCAATCTTACTATGTACCCCCAAAAAAGAAAAAGGTAAACGATTGATGTGAATATCACATATATTTTAATATAGCAGATACAAGTTGCATCTGTGTGTGCATCTTTAAAATTAACACTAAAAAGTTCATTGACTTTTTTTCTTTTTTTTAAGTACAGTCAGGGCAATATAAGGCATTTAATAAGTAAGCATATGTTAACTGTTAAGAAATTATGTGTGTTTTACTTGGGAAAAGAACTAGCTTGTTATAATCTTTCAGTGCTATATCAGGGGACATTTGTTTGACAAAAGATGTAACATAGCAATTTTTTATCCTGCTTAAAATTCATGAAGTCCATATCCAGATAGACAAATGCTTGTTAAATTCTAAATTTCTTTATTGACTCTAATGACAAAAAAATTCAGACTTTGTGGGCTGCAATACAATTGCATTTAAAGTGAATTTTCTATTGCTTATTTGGTTGCAAATATAATTTTGAGTAGTTTCTGCCTTGCCAATGTTTTGTTTCAACAACACATGGGATTGTTTTAAGAAAGTTAGCAAATTTCAAATAAGAATCTTTTTCATGAAAAACAGCTCTGAGCGGAGGTTATTACAATTCCACATTAGATTAACATATAAGCCTTCATTCTGCTGCTGAGTAACAGTGCGGGTGGGGGTTGTTGTTCAACGGGTGCCAATTTCTGCCCCTTTCTGTATCTACAAGCTTCACAATTCAATATTATAGTTTCTGCCACCAAGTAGTAAAATAGTTTCCCC
The DNA here is from genome assembly GCA_004026705.1 of Nesogale talazaci. Classification (NCBI taxonomy): domain Eukaryota; kingdom Metazoa; phylum Chordata; class Mammalia; order Afrosoricida; family Tenrecidae; genus Nesogale; species Nesogale talazaci. The sequence goes on along the minus strand of PVJH01008186.1, from coordinate 30,302 downwards.
CTTTGTCTTAAGCCTGAACTGGGTGTGTAAACTGCATTAACCAATGGAACAGCAAAATGGAATTGAATACTGTTATTTCAGAACTTGAAAAGTTTAAGAGGTCCTATAAAATGTAGTTCTTTCTCTCTTTCATAATCTGCTCGTGTCATGAAAAGCAGTCAGAGCTAATCTAGTGGATATAAGAGACTGTTTGTAGCTGACCTATCTCACCCAGCCAGTGAGCTAAACTGAGATCAGCTGATCCAGACCGGGAACTACAGAACCATCTAGAACCATCAGAACCTCCTCACAAATTAAATGCGTAAATGAGCATTCATTTTCAGATGCCAATGAAGTTATAAAACTGTGCTTGATATGTATCATAATTTTTTATAATAAAAAATCCCAGGAATTCTAAGTACATATAATCACTTAATTCCTGAAAGTGTTAATTGTGACTAAGGTTAATGACTCTAATTAACTCTAATTAACCTCATCCAAGAGGAGTAGGAAAGCCAGTGATCAGCTTTAGTAAACATCTGCTGTTATTAGATGCTGTCAAGCCTGTTGGAGATCACAGTGATTTAACATGCAGCAGAACCAAACTGTCTGTCCCGGGCCATCGGTGCATGTGCAGCCATTGCTGCATCCATGTTGTTAGTCCATTACAAACAACCTCTTGGACAACCAATCTCACAACGATCTCGTGGAGCTCGGGTCTACTCCGGGATACAAGGGGCTATCTGGAGTCAGAATCCACCCAATGCCAGTCACTTCGGCTTCATTTTAATGAATGGATGAAGAAATCGTCATCCATATGCGGTTTATATCAGTCTGTTATTTTGAGTAAATATTCTGACTTATATAGGTGAAGCCATAAGACCTAAATATTAAAAAACTTTATGGTTACCAAACAAATTTTAAGGAATAATGTATTTCTTATGTTCAAAGAAAATATTTTATACTTATGATCTGATAGTCATTTTTCCTTTTTTGTATGTATTTGTTCCTTAGAAGAGAAATCTTGACGTTCCTTAAAATATTTATTTTACTAAGAAGAAATATTACTAATTCTATGGTAGTGTCATTAATTTTTCCAACTTTTATTTAGAATGCTTTATGTTAGGTTGAGAATGTTACCATGTATGAAGAAAGGTAGAAAATTGTGGATACAAAAGGAATTGTTTTCTGCTCTCTAGGCCTAATGTTTTTTTTTTGGCATCACTGCCCTCTGGTGGTGGGAGTAGGAGGCCCAGCCCAGCCTGCTGCTGGATTTGAACCTCCAATCCAGTGGGCCACAGTCCCGCTCATAACCACTACACCACTGGGGCTCAGCCTAGGCCTAATATTTTTTAAAATAGATTTTTATTTTTATTTTTGTAATCTATTATAATTTCTAACTATATTATCAACTTACCTGGTAATTATTAAATTAAATGTAATGAATGAATTTTATATGTGTTCATCTTTAATTAATAAACTAATCTCCCTCCATAGGGAATATCTATGTTTATTTCTGTATCTTTATCATCTATAACTATATTATCCATACCGATGCATAACTTTTAAAATCAATTCTAAATTCTTCATTATCACACAGTTATAATTTGACTTTTTTATAAAATCAAGTCTGAAATTAATTAAATCGTTAATTTACATCAGCATATTATAAAGTCTTTACAGGCATATGTGAGTGTATTAAGATGTGTCTCTAAGTTCAAAGAGCAAGCACACCTAAACTAAATATGTAATTCAGAAGGTTTACTGAACTCACATATAAAACAATAAGATTTAGGATAATCTTAGTATGTAAATTGAGTCACGGGTTCCAAATTGCAGTGAAAGGGTGACGCTCTCCTCATTGATAGCCCAAAGAGCCACAGTGGGTACAGTGTTCTTCTGTTGAGGGAAAGACTAGAGCTTGGTGCACAATGGCACCCCCGTGGGGGATGTAGCAGTTTTCTGCTGGAAAGATTACAGTCTTGGAAACCTGATGAAATGCTGCAACCCTGACTTTCAAGGTCACTATGAAGAGGAATTGACTCGGTGACAGGGTTTTCCATAATCACCTTGGAAGTGGCCATATCCGAGTGTCCTATTGTCATGAGGCAGGAGTCAGACATGTCTTCACACTGTGGCCTCCAGATTCTGATGCCAACCGTTCTCTCACAGCCCCTTACTGTGGATTCAATAAGGCACTGAAATGGCCACCATGAATTCAAAGACAAAACTCCAAGTGTTGAGGGTTTCTTAAGGAAGTAAGTCAGTAATCACAAACCTGGATCAATAAACATTGAGCATACAATGCACTCGATGCACAACATACCTCTTCTTAGCCAACAGACAACCCACTCTCAGTTCCTCAATATCTCAGTCAGGCAGTACCTGGGCTGTGGCCTCCATGGTGTAAGAAGCCCGCGAGGTCTTTTGTCACACAATCCTATGGTCTTGCGGAAGATAGAAGGTACCTCATATCTTGGTGCAGCTCCTCTTTGTCTCCATGACAACAGTCCCTTGAGTCTTGGGTCTCAAATTCTGACATTCCACAGGATTGACAATGTGTTTTTTGACAGTTCTGGACTTTTCTCTCTATCCAAGATCGTTCTTATGTATGGAGAAATGGTTTTGAAGAGGGTGTGATTCTTGTCTTTTATCAGACTGTAGCCCACAGGAAACAAAGGGTAAGACTTGACTCAATTTCTGCTATGATTAGGACATAATTTCATCATAACTCTTCCCATTAGATTAGCAGAGAACTCTCTATAAAAAGGTATTGTAGGAAAGGGCATAGAGTTCAGAATTATGACAAATGAAGAACTATGGCTAGAAGAGCCAAAGTAATTGGCTAGTTCTTAGGTTTAATTGAAAGCCCAGGCAGGATCACTGGCAAAGAAAATATTTCTCTCCCTTAGTAAGGTTATGAGAAGAAAAATTTTTTTTACTACAACCATTTATATCTAATATTTTTGCAACATATAGTACTTTTGTTTATTTTATATATATTTATTTGTTTGGTTCCAGTTTATAGAGGTAGAAACTAAGTAAGACAATGTTGGGCTACTTTGTTATCTGACTCAAAAGACAGGATTGCATTGATTGAGTTCTTATACTATTGCATACTAGTTGCAATTATTGTATTGCATTGAAATAATGACAAGATTGGGAATAAATATATGAAGAGAGTTTGGAATCAATTACAACTTTTTTCATATATATGTTTTATACATATGAAATGCATGGTTTTCCTTTTTATGAATTTTCTTTCACACTTTCCTTTTTTCCATTAATATTTCTTCACGAGGAATCCTTGTTCTTAAACAGGAAAGCCATAAGTTAAAGTAAATAAATTATTTAAAATGTATAGATAGTGTGAATTTAAGCATATAAAGCCATATAGATTGTACAAAGACTGAAGATCAGTGGTTTACAACCTTCCTAATGCTGTGACCCTTTACTGCAGTTCCTCATGTTGTAGTGAGCCCCCAATCACAAATTTTATTTTAAATAAATAAAATTATTTTCATTGCTATTTCATAACTGTAATTCTTCTACTGTTGTGAATTGGGCAATCCATGTAAAAAGATCATTAGACTCCAAAAGGGGTCATGACCCACAGGTTGAGAACTCCTGCTGTAGATGATCTTTGGAGCACCTAAACATTGCAACAAAATTATACCAACAGGCAGATATCCAGAAAGAATTAAGAGGAAAATGAACATCACAGACCAACTGTTTTTTCTGCCAAACCCAGAAATATATTTAGATTGATAAAGAGGATTGAAAGCATTCGGTGGTGTTAATCTAAGTTGTCCCACATTGAGTAGTAAAACTAGGGGGACATAAATCCATCTTGTGTATTTCATGTGCATGAACATAATATTTGTGCTTGTATATTTACTAATTAATTCAAGCATGCTAAAAATTGAGTGAGAAGATGAAAGGTCTACAGAGATGTCCTTTTTTGTCTAGTGAGATAGTTAAGGTTTATTGTGCCAACCTGGCCAATAGACACACATGGGATTCACTGAAGGGCAAAGAGAACCTCCCTTTCCTGGTTCTTGGGTCTCTTGCTCTCTGATGGTCAGACCAGAGTCACGCTGTCTTAGCAAGTTCCCTGCTTCATCTTGCAAGGCTCACTTTTTTCGAGATCTCTCTGAGGGGACACCACAGGGATCTACCCTGATTCAGCCCTGAGTGCTAGAGCGGCCTTTAGGAGACCCCCACCAGCACTGAGATGTTTACTCTGCTACTGGATTCAAAGACTTTCTACCCACTGGCCTGTGATCATCCTGCACATGGCGTCATTGTGCGTGTGATTTGAGTTTGATGAAGACCCTGTAGATTGGTGTTGGGCATATAAGGTAATGTAGGGCTTAAATAGGCTTGGACTGTATGGGGTTGGGATGATCTCTGAATGAAAACTTACCCTATACATAAACCTCTCTCTTATACTTAGATGAGTTTCTGTGATTTTTTTTCCCCTCTAGTTTATCTAGTTTATCAGACTAACAGAGTAAGCTTTCTAGAGACTACTCCACAGTGCCCATAGAAGGATCAGGCAGGAACTTATTTACTTTAGATTTATCTAAAATAAGAAAGATCTAAGTTTGTATCAATTCCAAAGATCAATATGTTTAGAATATTTTTCCTGATGTAATAGAACTACTTAATTTTCCTTTATGCCTCATATGTTTCATGAATTTGACTGATGATATGCCAAATTTTTATAGTAAAGCATTGAAAAGCAGAGGCCAGGTGACAGAAGCCTGGATGAGCTGTGGGATGGCATCAAGAACATCTTTCTTGAAGAAGTCTAAGGTCAATAATAAAACCAGAATGAAAGAATAGATCAAAGTGCATGTGAGAAAAGACTCTGAAACTTGCTCTTACTAACACAATAGCTAAGGAAAATGGAAGAAATGAGAAAGTCAAAGATCTGAACCAAAAATATTAAATCATCTCAAGAAGACAAAGCAAAATATTGCATTGAAATGTGCAAGACGTAAATTTTATAAAAACTGAAAAGGAAGAACAGACTCAACATATTTTAAACTGAGAGATGTCAAGAAAAAAATTCAAGTCTCAAATTCCAATATTGAAAGATTTTATCGGCAAAATGCTGAAAGGGGCAGAGAGTAACAAAACAAGAATGAGAGAATACACAGAGTCACTATGTCAGAATTAACCAGTCAAAATCCAACTATTTCAGTCGTAGTATATGAGCTTTCAGTATGGGTCACAAGTCAATGTAAAGAAAATTCAGATCTTCACTACTGGATCATTAGGTTCCACCAGAGTAAACAGAGAAAAGATGGATATACTCGAGTTTTTTTTTTCTTGCCTCATCCACAATCAATAATCATGGGTACAGCACTCAAGAAATCAAAGGGCACATTGTATTGGCTAAGTCTCTGTGACAAAACCTCTTTAAGACCTGGCTGATTCTTTGAGGACTAAGATGTGCCTGACTTGGTCCTTTCCTATGCATGTAAAAATTGAACATTCAATAATGAAGACTAAAGAATCCATGTGTTTGAATTACTTTCTTGGTGAAGAATATTGAAAGTACCATGGGCTGACAAAAGAAAACAAGATAAACAGTCCAGATATACAACCAGAATATTTCATAGGGGATGAAATTACTTTTTCTCACATACTTTGTACATGTTATCAAGATATACCAGTCCCTGGAGAGGGGCAGCATGCTTGGAGATTAGAAGGGAAGTAGGACAATGGCCGGCCCTCAGGCAATGCACTGTCACAGTGGCTGAAGAAATGTGCTCATGCCTGGGGACCCTGGTGGAGACGGCCCAGGACTTTCCAGGGATTGGTTATGTGGTACGTAGGGTCTCTATGAGTTGGAACTGCCTCAAAAGCAACTATAAACAACAATAACAAGAGGAAAATGTTATTCAAAATAAAAATCATTCAATTACATGTTCTTATTAAATATTTGCACATATTCTGCAACAGTGTTATATAAGAACATGAGTTTATTCAGTAATTAGGCAAAGAATGGAAGAAAATTTTTCTTTTTCTGTTATCTCTGTCAGGAGATTTTACTCTATAATTTAAATAAAATCTCTACAAACCCAAAGGATTTTTCACATCACAAACACATTTTTTATACTTAAAGAGCCTGAAAAATGCTTTGAGATGTCAATTGGGAAGGAAAATTTAAAAATGTTTTAAAGAAAAAAGACCCCACATCAGGGACATTTTATATTGTTGCTATTACGCTCTGTGTTACAGACAGCATATGTACAACAGAACAAAATATTTTCCTATTGTAATCCATCTTTATTCTTACTAGGTTTTCAATCAAATATATCTTGATAAAATTTAACTGAAGTAGTTTTTATTTTAATTTAAATCATTTGATTAAGGATACATATAATTCTTTTGACAATCCATACAAACATCCATTGTGTCTAGCACATTTGTACATATGTTGCCATCATCATTTTTATAACATTTTCTTTCTATGTGTGCCTTTGGTATCAAAGCATTTTTGATACCCCTCATGAACCCTTGATAATTTAATTTTTTCTTTATGGCTTCCACCAACTGTTGTCTCTTTACACACATATTTCTGTCTGTCCTTCTGGGAGGGGATTATATTTAGATCATTGTGATTGGTTCCCACTTTCTCCCCCCACTTCCCCCTTACTCTCCCGGTATCATGACTCTCATTATCATTATCTGTCCTAGATTTGCTGTGTTGTGATCTGTCATCTGCACCAGTGTGCATGCTCTGATCTAGCTGGATTTAGAAGGACAATTTGAAGTAAGGATTGTGAATGGAAGGAAGCATTAAAGAACTCGAGGAAAGTTCTATTTTTCAATGGTTCTATATTGCACCTTGACAGGTTCATCTCTCTTTATGACTCTTATAAAAGGGGATATCCAATTGTCCGCAGATGAGTTTTGAGAACTTTTCTGTCTTTTAATGCTCTTTTGCTTACTTTGTATTTTGATTTGTTCAGACCTATGTTATGGTCTTTGTTCAGGAACATCTTAGTCCTCAAAGGAACATACATGCCTTTTAACACTTTAAAGAGGTCTTGTGCAGCAGACTTTAGCCATTGCAATGTGTATTTTGATTTCTTGAATTGTGCTTCCATGAGCATTGGCTATGGATCAGGCAAGAAAAGAACTCTTGAGTATATTAATCTTCTCGCTCTTTAATATGATGTAACCTACTAGTACAGTGGTGAAGAGCTCCACTCTGCACTCCCCCTCATTCACTTTGATATGAAGTTTTGTTCTGGGTTTTTGATGTCTAATACCTAGTCCCTTCAACACATCATGATCACACAAACTAGTGTTCTTCTTCTATGTTGGGTTGGTTGTTTCTCAGCTGGATGGTCATTTGTTAATCTTCAGGCTTTTAAGATCTCAGACACTATATCTTTTGATAGTGGGACACCATCAGGTTTCTTCACTACATTTGCTTCTGCATCTATTTTGTCTCCAGCAATCATGTCAGGAAGCAGTCCATCATGGAATGCCGCGTTATTAGAACAAAGTGTTTTTACATTGAGTGAATACTTGAGTAGAGGCCCAATGTCCTTATGTTAACTTAATATTTAGCATATAAATAAGTATGCATAAGCAATTTCCCTAACATTATATACAAATACATTTACATATGTACATGCCTGTTTTTTTTGACCTATATAAAAGTATTTGCCTCCTAGTTCTTTTCTCTATTTCCTTATACTTTCCTCTTGTCCTCATATCATGGCCTTCATTTGGGTTTCAGTAATTTCTCTCAGCTACATTGTCCTTGATCAAGCCCCGCCAGGCCTCCTACACCCTCCTCACCATCTGTTTTAGATCACTTGTTGTTCCCTTATCCATGGGTTTGTTAACACCTACTTTCTTTCCCCTGCCTCCCCTTCTTAAGTGTTCTTCCAGAATTGCTCATCCTGTTGTTTTCTTCTTTGAGTTGTTTATTCAGCTTATATTATCCAGATAGACATGCAGAGACAATAATAAACACAAAATAAGATAGAGCAAAACAGAACCACAAAAGAAAACAAACAAAGCCAAAACAAAACAACAAAACCACTGACCAAAAAAGAAAAACCTATAAATTGTTTATTATCATTTAGGATTGTTTTCTGATGGGGTGCAACACCCTGGCTCCAAAGTCTGTTTTTGATATTTTCCAGGGACTTCATAGTTTTGCTCCCCTTGCTTTTCTGTTGCACGCTCTCCGTGCTTTGTGTTTCTCCCTGAGGTGGTGAGGTCATAACCAGCACAATTCCCACACACCACCTCCAGTGTTTGTCACTCATAGCACTATGGGACAATAAGGAACTCTGTTTCTCATGGTGAAGCCAGTCCTATTGTCCTCTCTGTGCATTGACTGCTCTTAGTAAGAATACTGTCCTTGGGGCAGGGGTTGAAGGCCAGGGTGTATTCCAATCTTTCTCCATACCTCTTTATTTTCTCCTGTGTGCTCTGATCAGATGCACCCCTCTCCCTGAGCTGTAGCTTCAGTGCTGTCCTCTGAACATATTTTAGGGGGAAGGGGCTGTCCATGTAGTTGGGATTGGGACAAGCCCTGCAGACTGTCATGAATTTGACTTTAAACACCTTTTTTTTTTTTAAATACAAAGAATGAGTAGTGACTTGGGTAAAGACTGTGTGTGGTTTTTATTGAATATATAATGAAATATCTGGTAGCAACACAGACTATTTCCAAAACAATGAAATTTTCAAGAATCAGAGCACAATGCTCATCTTCTGGTTAGCAACAAATTTGCTTAGCCCTCAAACTCCTGGATTCCTTCACAATGTAAAAAAGAAGCCGTTAATGAAAGAAGAAGGCAGAAGAGGAAGATGAGTAGACTTAATGATTAAAAGAGACTTTTCAGACAGGGGTTTTTAGATTTACATGAGTCAAAATCTCCAATAAATTAGAAAAGACAAGGGAAAGATTCTCCCTTACCACCTGCAGAGGAAATGCAACTCTGTCGATGTATTTTACAATTCTGAACCAGAGTAAGATGATACATTCAGCCTGTTTTAAGCCACTGAGTTTGTAGTAATTTGATACAGCACCAGTAGAAAACTAATATAATTACTTCATATAAAAATTGCAGATTTAGAAATTGATTTCCCAGGAAGGATCTTTATGTGCAGCAGCAAAATACATTTACTACATTTAACCAAGTTACTAGAGACCATTACACTAAGAGAATGGATTTTGTGTCAAGGTTCCAAGGCAAATTTAAATCTTTACTACTTTCTAGTTTCAGAAAAGAGTCCTGTTGGCACAGTGGTTAAGTACCTGGCTGTGAACCTACAAGTTAGTCCTTGGGAGAAAGCTGTGACAGCTGGCATCCATAATGATTTACAGCTTTCCAAACAGTGTTAAGAGTTCTGTATTGTCCTATAGGATGGTATAATTTGAGTCTGTATTAATTTGGAAGCAATGTGTATTTTTGTTTTTATTCTCCTTAGTTTTACTTGTATAAACTCGTACAAGTTGTATCTGGGCTTTAGCTCCCTAATTTGTAAAGTATTGGAATATTACATGAAGCTTGCCAATTTTGATAAGAAAATCAAATGATTTTTAAAAGAGCACATAGGCAAAACTCTTGTAACATTATCCGACCCATAATATTCAATCTATTTGTTATCATAATCTTATTAATTGGGTGACTTTCTGCCTTGCACATCCAGATAACCTGCTCTTCAAAAATTCAGACACCAACAAGACAGCTAGGAATGAGGCAAGTACACTCACTGCAATTAACCACCACAGGAGTGCTGCATTCATTAATGATGAAACCAGACCCAAGACACACTACCAGCAATTATAAAGCCATTCTTATTATGTATATAAAAAATAGTAGAGAATAACAACAGCTTCTCAAAACGGAAACACTTACCTTTCACTGAGTCCATTTTTATCTTACTGGTTAGGTACTGTGGTTTGCAGTAGATGTTGTGTTCATTTCACTACTGTCTCTACCACTACACTACCTGGGAGACTTGCATGGCTCCTGATGCCTTTGCTCTACCCGTGGGTCACACTGGATCCAGTCTTTCATCAGGAAGGCATGTGCAGACAATTTCTCAAATCTCTGCCCCTCGTACCTGTCAGAGCACTCAAGTACCCACAGAACTCTCTTGTTACTGCCTTCCCTGGGCAAGCACTGCCCTATGGTTCTTGTGCCTCCTAGTATATTGTCTGAGGTAGGGGTGGGGACAGATAGAAGAGGGTGGTAAAGTTTTCTACACAGGGAACACATAACCTTCTACCCTGCAAATGCCTATGTGACATCTCTTTAGTAGTAGGTAACACTGCATGGAGGACTCCAGGTCTTATTATCTACATGCTAGGAAGCCAACAACTGTAGTTTCTGTCCAAGTATAAACTGGTTTAAAACTACTGCCCCTTTCTGTGGGTTAATCAGTCCACCATGTCTCCATCTTCAGAGTCATACCTGTCTGCTCTGGGTACAGGAAGTGTGGCAATCATGTGCTTATGTTAATTTTATGACTGAAATGTAGGAGTGGAGTCTAGCCTGTTCATCTGGAGATAGGCATTGAGTAGCCGATGAGGCCTCTATGTGGGCATGGCTTTCACCTGAGACTCCTGGGAAATCTCGCCATATTTCCCTCGTGAAAATGAGAAGCTATCTCCCCCAGTTGTTGGGAGTTAGTCTCAGAGACGATTAATCATGGACAAGACAAGCTGGCAGCGTTCGAGAAGCTGGAGGAGCCGGTGGAGAGACCACACAGCTTTGCCCTGATGGAGCTAAACCTCTGAAGCTGGGGTGGCCAGATGGAGACCATTGCCAGCAATGAGTTGCTTCTGCTGTTGATGGACCCTGAGGCCTGCAGGTGAGGTGCCCTGCCAGCACTGGAATTCTGCACTCACTGATCTGTGACTTCGTGAGTCAGAAGAAGACTTTATAGACTGATTTCACGCATATGGGTTAATATCGGACTTATGACTTTGAACTGGACTGGGCTGAGATGCTTTCTCCATCTCCCATTACTTTTGTATATAAACTCTTTCCTTATATTGATATGTGTGTCCTTGAATTTGTTCCTCTAGTCTACCCGGACTAACACAGGAAGTTTGGATAATTCTCTGAATCAACTTTCCTATTCAGCCTACACCCCCATCAGACTTATGTTTGGTTCCCCAAACCCCAAATACACAATTCATAGGAATGTGATTGACTTCTGAGGCTTCTAAAATGATATGACGTGGTGTAGCCAAGAACACATAACTCTTCCGGCCAGGATTAGAGAGATGGATACTGTGGCAGCCACATACTCTGGTGCCAATTTGCCTAAGAGTGTAGGGGTGGGGTCTAGTCTGTCCAACTGGAGATACCCAATGAGACCTCTGTCTGGGCATGACTTTTTCTGAGAATTTTGGGAAATCTCATTGTCTTTTCAATTGGAAGTGAGAGACTCCGTTTTTTGGAAAGGAACTACTGACAAGATGAGATGACAGCATGCTGATACATCCTGGAGAGTGGAAGAGCCAGAGGAGAAGTCATATGGACTTACCCCGATGGAACCAAACCTCTGGGCCCAGAGAAGTCAGTGCTGAGATGCTTCTACTGCCACTGGATATGACTGATGGACCCGGAGCCCTGGAAACAAGGAGCAATGGGAAGATCCCTGACAGCACCATGGAAATTTCTACTGCCGCTGGACACACAAGACTCTGCACCCACTGGCCTGTGATTGTCCTGGTTTCATTGCATGTGCTTCTTAAGTTAGAAGAAGACTTTTGAGACTAATATCAGACTTACGATCTCAGACTGGACTGGACTGGAATGCTTTCTCATTGTATTCCTCTTGTATATATATCTTTCCCTTATATCCATATGCATGTTTATGAATAGCACAGATACCAATTCCTCAATGGAGGTTATGTCAAGAGAGAAATAGTAATGCTATGTTTGCTTTGATATGGTAGTTTAATAAAGACTCATATGCTATTGTAGCAATCCATTTTGACTTACCTTCATAGGTTTTGTAGAGATCAGTAATGCCCAGCTATTATCAAGAAGCAGAATCATCTGGGGATTTCTAAGCAAGGTGAAAAAAATATTAGAAATGAGAAAAGTCTAGGACTTATCCCAGAAAACACTGACTTAGTCCTGGAAGATCAGAAACGACGTTTTTGTTTGTTTCTTGTTAATTCTATAATGTCCTCTGAAGTGAAAACCACTATCTTAGTCTGATTTCAAACTAAGAAATGATAGTAAAATTTGCATATGGTTATCAAAATTAATGTGCTGCTTATTTAATGTTGTTGCAATATTATTTTGGAATCAGATAAAGGCATTTCTGTACTCATATTAGCTGTTAGTATAATTGGTTCTGTTAATAGCTTATAGTTTTGTAACAAGTCAATTATTGAGTCTGCTCTCTGTGGGAAATATATAGTATTTATGATTGGTTAGGGTTGTATTACTTATGTCTCTCTATATACATATATACACACATATATACATACATATACACATAATTACATATATAAAATTACTGTCCACATCAATATTACCCATTTGAAAACTTTCAATCAGTTATTTTAACAGATGAAAGACATTTGGTGAAATCATTGGCCTATGGAATCAAAGAAATTTATTACTTCATCTATATGAAGAAATATGTTTCAGATTTTTCTCGGAAATTTAATTACTCTCATTGAGCAACCTGGAAAAGATAACAAATTATGCCCAAGTTTTTCACTTAACTGATCTGTAAATTTTGAAGTAAGATGTTGAGCAAAGTAGCTGTCCCTCAATTAAAGAGTACACATTTTTAGTATCCTTTTTCAGAGAATTCCATAAGAATGTTAATACATCTAGGATTTGAAAACAATGTATTGGATCTGTAGTTTTGAATAGACTTTTCCTTCCTCCTCTACTCTTTCTTATCTTCTCCTTCCTTTCTTGTTGCCCTTCCACCTCCTCTCTTCCTGCCTTGTTTTGTCCCTCTTAACCTTTCCCTTCCACCTTGTCTCCTTCTCTTCATTCTTTTATCCCTTCCTCTCTTCTTTCCCCCATTCCCTTGCCTTCCTTTCTCTCTTCCTTGCTTTCATCTATGTTGTGTCTTCCTGTCTTATACCATTTCTGCCATCTTTGACAAAGTCCAGCTATATGCTGTTACCAGGAAAAATATAGCAGAAACAAGATACACATGACTTGCAGCATCTAATCTTGGACACATATTTTTAAAGAATTACCATGAACTGAGAGAGTACAGAAGTTTACATAAAATTAATAAAACATATAACACAGGAAATATCCCTTGAAGAATGCTTGCTATTTTCTATATAAAGTGATAGTTGGAATTAGCCTGGTGAAATAGGAATAAGGCTGAGGAACTATCTAACTTCTAAGGCATAATGGGGAAAGGGAAACTTAAATGGAAGTAAAGAATGTGGAAAACATTTGATACATTCACAGATTCTTGATATGATGCTATATTTTACATTTCATTGTTTACAACTAACAAAAAACAAACCAAACTCATTGCCATTGAGAGTGGCTGGTGCTTTCAAACTGCTAACCTTGTAGATTGGCCCATGACCCAATACATAACTAATAACAGGCTCCTCTATTTTAACAAGGAAGTATATTTAAATTGTTTAAACAAGGAAATGACATAGTCATTTTAAATTTAGGGAAATAAAGTTTTTAGTGTGTACAAGGTTACTAAATTGCAAAGTATGGTTAGTCTTTTAAGACTCATCCCTTCTTTCAAACTCCCACCTAAAATATAACCCAGTTTTCTTGATTTTAGTGTCAAATATATTTTAAATGAGTTAACTTTAGCCTGTAGTTCATCTTCTCACTAATGTATTATAAGTCTCTAACTCCTTCTGTAATGTCTGACCTCTGTTACTCTGTCCTTAGAAAGTAACAGAGATGAGCACTGAGTTCACTTGTAGCCTCAAATAATTAGATAACAAATGGTGGCATTTGTTAGTGAAGACATTTATTAGTGAAACACCTATGAGTAAAAATGTACAGGAGACAGAAGATATAAGGAAATCTTCAGATAATTATGTTAGTTTGACTCCACTGGGTGCAAAAAAAGGGGTAAGAGGAGTGCTGCATACTTTTACAAGGTTGTATTCTTGAAACTGAGAATCTTTAAATTATGCTCACGAGGAGTAAAGCACTTTCCTTTATAGGGTGTTGTTATCTTCAATCCTCTTGGCTGACTCTGTGTCAAGGAACTTGATAGTATAATGATCGAGCTTGGTTTTCTTGGGAAGGATGCTTCCAAGGATATTTGGTCTGTCTATTAGGCTAATGTCTTGGGCCATGAAAGGTGAGTGATGTGTTCTTCCTTCCTTCCTTCTACCTTCCTTTTCCTCCTTTCTTCGTTCTCCTTATCCTTCACCTTCTGTGGCTGAGTGTGCCCTTCAACAAAGTTCTCTTGACCTTTAACGCATTTGCTTTGGCTTTAGTTTTGGGAGTAGCCAAGCACTTCCTTCTTCATCTTTGGCACCATCTTTGCAAAAAGTCTGACCCCTATTAAAATAAGAGAAATACCTGGATGTTTTTAGATGAAAAGTGATTGGCCTGAAGAAGTTATACATAGATGCTTATTCAGTCTCGTATAGCTTTGTTTCAGATAGAATTGGGATTCTTCCATTTATGAACAGGTTTATCATCTCAGCACACTGGCTTGGCGTAAGTGGGCAGTATAGAGAGTGAATACTTGAAATTGGGTCGGCAAAAGCATGCAGTGGCTAGCTTACAAGCTATCATAGGTGGGAATTATGTTGGTAGGATTATAAGATTATGCTGTAAGTTTTCAAAGAACTTCAATTTTAAGTATAGAACATTGTTGTTTTGTCCACTTTTAGAATATTATGCTTAAATGAGGCGGGTATATTATGAATTGCATGCATTTTACATTTATCCTCTTAGGTAGAGATGTGCTTTTATTATTATTTGGTTTAAAAACTATTTTTGGCCAAAGAGTTGTAAAAAGTGTCAAATTGACAAAGGATGGACGCTGGTAGTTTCACTATTTCCTGTCATTTTGGTAAATTGAGTGAAGGGGGGTGTTTACATGTTGAACAGATCATAGCTTGATTGTGCCACATGGTGGACATGTCCTTCTCATTTCCTTCTCTGGGAACACTCTCTTCCTCCTAGAGGTAGGACTCCCTCTCTGCTTCACATTCCTTTTGACACGCTACATGGAGCCAAGCTAATGACAGTCAGACCACTGGAGGTGTACACACTGCCGTTGCGTCCACAGAATTTTCCACCCACCTACCTGCACTCTTCCTGCATTCAGCCTCGTTAAATGTGTTGCATGAGTCTGAAGAGGAATTCATGGACTATTATCCAATATATGAGCTAGTATTGAACTTGTAGACTTGATCGGGATTGGGCTTTTTAATGTGTACTTATTTCTTGATATAAAATTCTCTCTTGGACATATATGAGTGTCAATTAATTTGTTTCTCTAGGGTACATGAACTAATACGGGATGTCTGAGCCAAATTCCACAAGCCAAGAGCCTAAGGCCTATGCCTGGCTTCTTCTACTTTGCCTCCTTTGCAGTTGTTCTCTGATTCTCAGGGAGCGATGTGATGGTAGTCACATAATCAGGTGTCAACTTGAGACTATAAAGAGTAAAGGGATGAAGTTTAGCCTATCAATCAAGCCGCAGCTTGATTACCTCGATCGGAGGCACTATGGAGATAAATAGCTGACTAAAGGCCAGATACATACCCTATCTCTAGGAGACATCCTTGCTGACAAGTCACATGAAGATAAGTGGATGGAGTCAGATTCTATAGATGGAAGAGCCATGTGGAGACACATACCAGTACTGAGAGGCTTCCATCACCACTGGATCCACAAGACTTTCTGTCCCCTTGCTTATGATCTTCCTGCATTTGACATTATTGCATGGCTGCATGAGGCATAAGAAATAGTATGGATGAGTGTTGTGCATATGGGATAGTATAGGACTTATGGACTGGATCTGGACAGGGGAGAGGTGTTTTCTTAATATATAATTGCTTTTATATAAGGCTCTTTCTTATACACATATTTGTGTCTATAAATTTGTTTCTCTAGTATATCCAGACTAACACAGATATCTAAGAGGCATATTATACTTCAGCATCATCTTCTCTGCCAGAGTACTTCTAGTAAGCATGGGTGTTAGTATTTTCAGAATAAACCATACCTTGGAGAAGGAGATTATGCTGAGTAAAGTGGAGAGGTGGTGAAAAAGTAGGTTCTCAATGAGATGGATTGACACAATGACACCTCAGTGGGCTCAGGTAGAATTACAATGGTGAGCACTGCACAGGCCCATCTAGTGTTTCATTCTATTGTGCAAGAAGTAGCTATGGGTTAGAGCTGACACTATGGTACTTATGTATGTCAACAATAACAAAGGGTTACAGTTTTAGAACTCATATGGACAGTTCTACTCTCTCCTATACAGATTATATAGCTCAGAATTTACTCGATTACAATGTGTTTAACGACTCAAATATTTTACTGAATATGAATCATGCATATTATTAGTCATCTGACATCTGATCCCCCCCCCCAAGTCAGTGTCCTACTGTATTATAGGTCAATCCTGTGACTTATCATTGACTTACCATCATACATACCAGCCTTAGGCTCATTAATCTCAGTAGTCTGAATGTGACCAGAGTTCTGACAAGCTAAATCAGATTCATAGCTCCTAAAACTACCAGAGAATGAGTTATTCAACCTGACCTTTGACCCATTGACTTGAATAGTGTCCACCTCTGCAAAGATGAGGACCATTTTTTAAATTTAACAATCTATGTTAATATGCATATATATCTATGCTTCACTGACTTTGCTTTTCTGGTGAATGTGGCCTAAAATAATTGGTAAAATGAATTTAAGTTTATAAATAAGCAAAAAACAAAACAAACAAAAAACCTTACTCACATTGATTGGATTCCAAACTGAAGTTATAAATCTTAACAGGAACAGACATGGAACCACTAGACGGCTTGAATTACTAACCTGCAATTAACAGTTAAACGCTTACCTGACAGCTTCATTAGAGTTTCTAAGGACTTAAAAAAGTTTAATTAAATAATACAAAACTGTTGTCATCAACTATTATTGACTTTACAAGATAGATAGAACTGCTTCAGATAGTCTTCAGTGATGTATTCTTTAAAAAAAAGCAAAACAAACTAACCACCAACCTTTTAGGTATCACCTGAGCAGTTAAAACTATGTGCCATCAGGGCTTCTTCTCAATGTAATCAAAAATGTCTTCAGGTAACAGAAGAAGGCAAATTGAGTGAGAAGATTTGCTCATGAAGTAAGAAATTACAGACAATGGCTCTTCTATACATATCTCTTTAACACCTATCAAATAATTTGGTAGGGCCAACCATGCAAATAGGTAGTGTAAAACAAAAATAGAGGGGAATGGTGTGCTTTGGTTTCTCTTCCCCATTATATAAGATGGGCACTTCAGAAGGAGAAATTAAAAGAAATATCTGGAACCATAAGGAAGAAGAGCAACCAGCAGAGCACAATTGAGATCTCTGCAGAAGTGGTGGGGACAGCAGAGGCCATGCCAGGCCAGGACCTGAGACATCAGAACACAGTCGTCCTAATGCTGAGATCAGAGGTCATGAGCCTCTGAGACAAAGAAGCAGATGAACTTTTTGGACTGTGGAATAAGGCCAAGGGACTATGTGGCTGAGAGTCTGACAACCAGACGGAGATGAAGGGAAGCAGTGCTATGGACTAATGATAATATCTGTAATGTTTTCTTCTCCTAGACTTTGATAGTCTGTTAATTTTATAAAACAGCAACAACAAACAAACCATTGTAAGTATAGGAGTTGTGGTGGGGGTGGAGTTATTATATTTTGTGATGCTAATGGAAAGGTTAGTACTTCAAAACCACCAGCCACTCAGAGGGAGAAAAAGGAGGCTTTCTATTCCCATAAAGATTTGCAGTCTTAGACACCAACACGGGCAATTATAGTCTGACCAGTCCAGTTAGAATGAGCTTGATGGCCACGAGTTCATTGATTCTAAAATGTAAATATTCTCTGTGCATTCTGGGTAGGCATTGCAACAGATTATAGAGCCCAGAAGAGAAGTACAGTGCAATAGGAGGAATTGTGCAATAGGAGGGATACTTTGGTGATAAAATAAAGTAAAATGAGGATATAGGGTGGAGGCAAGCCTTAAGTCTACCATGTGGCAATGTTTCAGTGTAGCTTGGACTTCTTTCTTCAATAATATCAATTCTTTTTTTAAAATAGTGGGGGCATTCATTTATTTATTTAAACATTTTATTGGGAGCACTTACAGATAGCAAACATTACATCACATGGTAGCAATTTTGTAATACTGTTTTATGTGCCTGAATACCATCAGTTCTTTTTTTTTGCATGAAGATCACATTTATTGCAAGTAGCTATAATCATATTTTCAAAGGTAGCTTCCCCAAACTCCAAACAAGATCTTCACAATGACAACATAAAAAGGTAAAGTTTATTTACAGAACAAATAAAAGTAGATCTGGGAAGCAGACTAGCAAATTTAACAAACTGCTGGAACTTTAGGCTTTTACTGACCAAGGCACTAAGTCTGATACCAAACTAAATGTAGAAGAGGCACGGGCACAAACACACACACACACACACACACACACACACATCAAAAGACAAAATCATTTCACCATTGGTTTGTCTTAGCAGCATAAACTGATGGCCAAAATATTCTAAAGAGTCTTCTAGCATGAATACTGAAAATATTAGTTTTGTCTATAAACTAAATAGTGTGAACAGGTTTCATATTTGTTATGCTGTCCCTGTGCCTAGTAGCACCAGTGACTGGTTATTTGTACTGCTGTGTATATGAAGGAGGTTTCCCGCTCATGTAGTCAGCAAAGTGCTCACATCTGTGCTTCACGTAGCCTGTCTGCTGGCAGTCTCTGAGGCACATCCCCAACTAAAGTGATCTTTTCTTGTCACAAATCTGAACAATTGTGATGTAACGTACTTGAAAATAAAATGGTGAGAGAAGGTTTGAAAAAAGACCGCCTGTTATCATAAAGAGCAGAAGCCATGCTGCAGTACTTGAAACTGGGTTGGAAGGGAAGGAGTCTGGAGGAACTGAAGTTGATGCCCTAACAGGGACCAGTAACTGGAAGAGCACCGGGATACTGTAGCCATATCCTCCCTTCAGTACCACTCAGAAGGGGAAGGGAAAACAAATGAGACCCACCCCCACCCCTCCCCTCACCCCCACCCCAGGCCTTAACCATATGCAACATCCTGAAATAGTTGAATGCCGTCCAACTCCTTTTGATGGCATTATATTCCATCTTCTTTCAATGCTTCCTGCAACATTTCGTATTTTGACAATAGAACCATTAAAATAGAAAATGGAAGCTTCAATTCTTTTTCTTCAGTTCTTTCAAGATAGCTATTTTACTATCTTCTAGATAATGAGTTTGGGACTGAATTTTTCAAAAGAGGAAATAGAGGATAGGCAAGAGAGGAAGAGATGAAATAATAGTTATTCTTAATTAATTTTGCTTTTCTTTTTTTTGGGGGGGGCATCACTGCCCTCTGGTGGTCGTGGGAGCTACCCAGCCTTGTTCCCAGAGAGCTACTGCTGGATTTGAGCTGGCAAGCCAATGGGCCGCAGTCCTGCAATCAACCAGTACGCCACCGGGGCTCAGCCGATTTTCTTGATATGTCATAATTTGTATGTTGATGCTATATGTGGAAAATATGTATGTTAACTTTGACCTTTCTTTACATGTATAAAGAAGTGATCTTAGTTTTATCATATTTTTTTAAACAATGATATGCTCTTTTTCCAATGTTTCTCAGGTAAATATCTGCTAAAATCACCAAGTATGATGTTAGATTTTTCAGTATAGTCTGCTATTTTGACAATTTATCGCATCTATTATTTCAGTCCTTTGATTAATTGCATACATGTTTAATATGTATTTATTTAAGAATTCAAATTTCTCTTTTATGTAGTAATTGTCTTGTTTAATTTAAAATCAATCTAATTTTGTATTGATCACTTGATGCTTTATTTGCATAATAATAACCTGTAATAATCAAACTGGTTGTCATTGACTCAATTACAACTCATGGGGATTCGATGAACTTCAGAGCAGCAGGTTGTGTCCCGTGGATGGCAGTGGATTCACCAACTGAGAGTAGACACTAAGGTGATTTCTGAGGGACCCTGTGTGAACTTGAACCACCAATCTCATACCAGTGTGCACCTTTTTTCCTCACTGTAATTTTAACTTTGTAATAGCTTACAATTTTCATTTAAAGTACATTCTTTCTGAGCTTTCTTGTCTGTTTAAAATTTAAATAGAATTTTTCCCTTCATAAGTTACTTATTTCTGAAGTATTTATTATAATTGGCATATGTGTACTTATTTACCTGTAGCAATTTTATAATTGTTCAACAAATATTCCCTTTCTTCTTCCCTACTGAGTAATGTATAGTTTCTTGTTCCAATAATGCTGAAATTGTCTATGTAATTTTTTTCACTAGTGGAATTGTGTGTATCTAACCTTATGTATTCTTCACATAAAGAGGTTATGGGAGTTCATAACTTTTATTTGTCACCTACTTTGGACTGGACTTTGCAGCTCATGTCTGGGAAAGAGAATCCTTTTTGACAGTGCTAATAGCCAAGAAAAGAATCCTATTCAATATAGCACTAGTAAACCCTTAGTAATGTTTGCCATTTTATGAAATGAATATTTTGTGAGTTTATATAGATTATATAAACACTGCAAATGTAACTGCTACAGTGTTTGGTAGTGATGTAAGAAAAAGAACTAGAAATGCTTAGATTTGAAAGATATTCAGTTACAAAATGAATAAAATATGTTATATAGCAATATCTGATTAGCTTCGATGTTCTTACAGATATATATTCATCTGAAAATAATATTTCAATTAAAATTTCAAAAGGTAAAATGATAATATTTTTGTAGTATAAATTCAACAAAAATAGCAACTGTGTAATCACGTCAAATGGCATCTTTTTAAAAAATTGTAAGTGTGGTAGGAATGGAATAAAATAGACAAAAATTTCAGCCAATAATAGCAAAAAGCTAATAGGAGAGCAAACTCACCTAAAAAGATGCTGAGACAGCAAGAAGTAATATTCTTTAATGCTCTTTAAAATGTATCCATGTGATATAATGGGAAAGTTATAATCACTCAGAAGTGGGACCCAAAGATTATAAAATCCAGTAACGTGGTAAGGTACTCCCAGGAATCAACATGAGGGTAAAGTCAAGGAATTGACACTACCTTCCAAGTCAGAGAACTCCCAGAGGGAGTTCAGAATTTCAGAGATACCCACTATGATACCAGCTCATCATTTACTGAAATAATAAGATTGATTTCCTCTCCAAGGTATTAGGACTATCACTTATATCTTGTTCTTTTACTTAAATAAGTAGATAAACAGGAACTTCATCTACAGCAATATATAAATCATAAAAGTTCATGCATTTTGAACTCAATGTCATGATTGCTGGAGAAATTTGGATATCTTTCCTGGATTTAAGTCATTTCTTTTTAATATAAATAAAAGGTAACTGCCTCGCATTTGGGTTGTTGGAAGGAGATGAGCCATTCAGGATCAGTGTAGCGATGATGAAACATGCAACTTTCCTCTAGTTCTTAATGGCTTCCTCCTTCCCACTATCATCACCCCAATTCTACCTTACAAATCCCTTTAGACCAGAGGATGTACACTGGTACAGATAGGAACCGGAAACACAGGGAATCCAGGACAGATGGTCCCTTCAGGACCAGTGGTGAGAATGGCGATACAGGGAGGGTAGAGGGAAGGTGGGTTAGAAAGGGGGATCTGAGTATTAGGAACTACACATAATCTCCTCCCTGGGGTATGGACAACAGGAAAGTGGATGAAGGGAGACATCGGACAGTGTACGATATGACAAAATAATGATAATTTATAAATTAGTAAGGGTTCATGGGGGAGTGAGGATGGAGGGGGAAAATAAGGAACTAATACCAAAGGCTTAAGTAGAAAGAAAATGTTTTGAGACTGACGATGGCAGCAAATATGCAAGTGTGTTTTGTATACATTGGCTGTATGTTTGGATTGTAATGGGAGTTGTATGAGCCCCCAATAAAATTATTTTTAAAAAAAGAAGATGAGGCTAAATATTGGTGAACAAAATCATATCCATTTCCAACTGCATTATTTTTAGAATAACTTTTTTCTCACATAGCTTCCAAATGAGTCAAATGATTTCATGTCTTAATAATGATGGGATGACCTTATTTTATGCTTTAGGAAATATAATATAGTAAATGGCAGACTAATTCTAAGTAGAAATGTTAGAACATTGTGAGTTTCTACCAGCACTTTTTATGCCTCAATACTGTTTTTGTTGTTGGTAGATGTCAAAAGTTCAGTTCCAGCCCATAGCAACTCTATGTGCAACATAACAAAACACTGGTGAATTATGTGTCATTCTCACAACTGTTCTTCTGTTAGCACCCATTGATGCAGCCACTATGCACTCCTTCTTGTTGAAGATCTTCTTTGTCAATGCCCTTACAAGGACGTGTATATCCTGACAACATTTCCAAGGTACATGACCTGAATTTTCTCTACCCTTGCCTCTAAAAGTATTCTGACTGAATCTCTTTCAGTATAGATCTGCTTGCTTTTTGATTGTCCATGATCCTTTTCAATATTCTTCACCAACATCATAATTCAAATGCACCTATTTTTCTTTGATCTTTCTTATTCATTGTTAAGCTTTCACATGCATATGTGGTCATTGTGGGGATGATAGCTTGGGACAGGCACAGCAAGTCCTCAATTTTACACCCTCGTTTTCAACATTTCAATGAGGGGTTGTGTAGCACATTTGCCCGATGCAAAATGTCTTTTGGTCTCGTAACTGCTGCTTTCACAGGCATTGATTATGGATCCAAGAAAGAAATTTTTAAAAATTTCAACTTTTCCCTCTTTTATCCCTCTTTTATCATGATGTTCCTATTGGGCCAGTTGTGAGAATTCTGGTTCTCTTTACATTATTAATGAGCTGAAGTGGATTGATTAGTATGGTCACTTTGAAGGAGAAAATCTCATGGTTTGCAATAATGGGAGAATCAGCATTGTGGTCATGGCGAGAAACAACATTTCAAGTTTGATCTTGAAGTGTACCATGCTCCCTATAATCAGATTGTGTCTACTCCTGTGCCCAGTTAGGAGATGCTTTGGATCCTTGCATAAGAATGAGAATTCATGGAGGGCAAGCTTAACCTTACAAAGGTCCTTGCAATAGAGATTTTAAAATTAATTTGAAAATGTTTGAGAGCTATAAAAATGTCTAAAACACATAAAATTTTTACAAAAACTACTGAAGTTACAACTAATATATATTTAATTCCCATGCTTTTCACTTTTCATGCTTTATAAGCTTAATTTCCCATGAATTTGATATCTTGACTTGCCAACTATTGCTTTTACTTAACAAGAAAACTGATTATCCACAATTTAGCTGCACCATTTTGTATGAAATGATTTGTCTAAATAAATCTAAAAAGTAGATATATAAACTTTTCCTATGACATATCAGAATGTATTTTAAGGTAATATAAAAAATGAAATTAGAATTAGCATAGGAATTAATGTACTTGTTTATATTTCTAATATTAATATCTAATATTTTCATTATTTGCATGACATGTCTAACCTTAATTTTGATACTGTATGTATATAAGACAGTAATTTAAGAATACTTTTAGTGTTAACCTGACCTTATGAGAAATAATACTAGTCTCTGGGAAAATTAATATTTTCCAAAATGTGCATAAAACAAACACCCCTATTGCATCAGCTTCTATTTAATTTTTATTATTAATTGTATAATCTATGTTCAAATTTTATTTCCCAAAACCTTTTTCAAAAATTCATTCATTTAACATTGAAAAATCAGTATGTTTTGAGATTTTATTTGCTTTGTTTTCTTTTGTTTGTTTATTTGTTATAGGCTTTTACCTTAAGTACTAAAACTTAAGAACTAAATGCTATGAATTTTTAGCCAGAAGTACTTTGACAACTGATTTTGTGGACTTCATTTTGTCCTCTTTATTTTCCTAATTATGAGTTACATGATTCATGAAATTGGGCTTTCCTAGCTGCATCTGGGATATGGACAAGTTACAAGATAGAAACAGCATCTTTTCTCTTAAACCAAAGAAAAGAAAAGCTGATAGAATTTCAATTTGTCAATCAAGAAGCAATTGCAAAGTTGGAAAGCACAATGCCATGGCATTCCTGACATGCTGACAAAACCTAAAGCTCTGGATCAACATCACTTTGAGTCATGGCAACTAACACAAGACATTGTCTGACAGCAGATTTATACAGGTAACTGAGGAAGGCTGAAAGAGTAACAGGAATATATGAAAGCCAAGGAAGGAATTGACCTTGGAGTATGACACTAGCTACCTAATATTCCCTACGAGAGCCATATCTTTGCTTCTCATTTTATTTAAGCTTTTTATTTACATAAGCTTTAAAGAAAAGTTATTATGAAACATGAAAATATGATTAACTCTGTAATAAATCACTTGGTTCATTACTATTTCTTCCACTCTATGATCCTCTCCAAAATGCACATTTTTGTCTGTTCATATGTAATTGAACACAGCTTGAACAGGGTAGACAATAAATTTGTGTTATTGCCTGGATAGGAGATAGACTAATGAAATGTTTTTTATTGCCTGATAGGCTTAACTCTTTTTTTGGCATCACTGCCCTCTGGTGGTGGGAGTAGGAGGCCCAGCCTTGCTGCTGGATTTGAACCTCCAACCCAGTGGGCCGCAGTCCCATGTACAACCACTATGCCACCGGAAATCAGCCCTAAACTCTTAAATTATCAGACATCACATGTTTCTAATATTTGAATCAATAGAAAGATACTTCATGTTTCTTTGAGAGATTTTCTTATTCAATAATTAGTTTCTAGGATCTATCAGTGTGATGGTTGGGTATTGTGTCGACCAGACTCTCATAGCTAGGGATAAGCCAAAACTGTCAATCACATTGCAGGCTGATGATGATACCTCTTTGGTATGACGAGCGACCCATGAGAATAGAATCCCATTTGGTGTTTGCTTTCTGTCAAACTGGAACTTACTTCTGGTTCCTCGATCTTCTGTTGTGTTATGTGGAAAACCAAGAGCGATCATGAAATTAAGGCTTTTGGATTTGTTGAGTACTTCAGACCTTCACATCCACTAGTCAGAGGCCCTTTGCTATCTTGGTTTCATTATCCTAGTCCAGTTCTATGATTTCCTTTTGCTTCTTGTCCATTAACTTCCAAGGAAGTATCAAGAAAAGCTTGATTTGAACCAGAATAGATCTACTTATTTTTACAACTCTGTGAACTCTTCCTGGATGTAAATCTCTTTCCATATGCAGCACCTATATGTGTCACTGGTTTGTTTCTCGAGGGAACCCAACCTAATAAAGTCATTAGTGTTGCTTATACTTTAATTTATTGTAAAATTCACATGACATTCTATTATTTGAATGTACAATTCATTATTGATTTGCTGTAGGCTGTATTTGTGTAATTTCAATATTTTCACTAACATAAAATGGATAATTAACATTCTTATATAATTATCTTGGTCTATGTTAAATATGAGTTTTTATAGGTAATATTCACTGTGAGACTTGGTAAATAATAAATTTCATATAAAGAATTGAATAGAGGTCTTCCAACTGAAGAGATTGTTACAAATTATTCTGGTGTCAATATATTTTATTATCAATAGTAAATACTTGAATGAAATTATACACAGTCAATCAGGTTGTGAAGTCAGTAGAGAGTGTTTTGCAAGGAGGAGAGGGTGCAAAAAAGCAAATAGATGTTTTATCTAGAGAGCTTCAAAAATTACTTTAATCAATTGAGACATGACTACTGTGCTAGACAGGGTTTTTTAGAGAAACAAAACCAGAAAACTAATGATTAATCCATAAAGCAATATAGATAACTCTGTGCAACTCACTTCCTTGAGTCAGCTAATTGATTGGCAGTCCTTCAAGTCTTGAAGGCCACTGGGTAGTCCTCTGTAGAGCAATTCAGACTATCTGGCCACAGGCAGCCAACAGTAAAGCAGGTCACCAATAGTCAGATGGCAGGGTTCGACAGTTCCCAGCTCAAATGATGTCTACCCTAGTAGCATGGCAAAGCAGTTCTTGAAGGACCTGCTATAAACTACAGTAACACAGTCCCTGGGTTCGGTGTCACTAGTAGCTTGCAAATTGAGGCAGATAACAAGCAAAGACAGCAGCACACTGGTCTGATCATCAAAGAGCAACAGACAAGAAAGGCAAGGCTCGCTGAGCCATTTATCTCTCTGCCTTCATGTAATCCTGCATGTGTTCGTTGGCCATGTTGACACAGTAAACCAACCTATCACAATCCACCCCTTGCAAACTCACCAGCTGTACACAATTTTTTAGCCATATGTGATTTCCAGATATGAATGGAATCTTTCTTATACTTAACATCAACCATCTGTCATACATATAAATGAAACTACCCTGCATCCAATTGTATCTGATGCATCATACATGAACAAAGGAAATATATTCAATAAGCACATATAAATAAACTATACTGACAATCACAAACCTTGCTTTTGCAATTTATCCTGTGGTCATAACTGATAGGTAGGAATACCTGCTTCTACCACACATTCTGTATTACATTTGCCCTCTGAAAGCACCTCATCTGACTGCAGTTTTTTGCCTAGCGGGGTGACCCAGGCATTCATTCTTAACGGGTCTAGGTTATTAGAGGTCCTTTAAGGATTGGGTTGCTTTAACTTACCATTTACTTTAAACACAGGACACAATAATACTAAGAGCAGGCCTATGAGATCTCCTGGATTCCAGACATGTTCTTCTTTACCCCCATTATGTAGCACCAGTCCAATTTCTCCTTGGTAATAAGGATCAATCATGCCACATAGTACAGTGACACCCTTCCTGACTTGTTGATCCAAAGACATGTGAAGTCCAAAGTGACCAGGGGATGTTGTCAGCTGCCAGTTCAGTGGAATCCATGCTGTGTTTCCAAGTGGAACAGTTCCTTCTTTTGGGACTAGAACCTCCAGACCAGAAGTGAATAGGGTTGCTGGAACAGGAAGCAAAATTTCTGGAAGTGGATCAATAGGAGCAACAGTGAGTGGTGGCAAGCCAGCGTCCATATCTTGCTTCCTGGAACCATAAATTCTGGCTATTGAAACACAGTACCATATATTGGCCACTGGTTTAGAGTGGACTCAGCTTCCTGGAGAACATTGACCCAGCCCTGCAAATTGTTGCCACATAGGTGGCACCCTACTTGTGTCTTTAGGAGCCCATTCCAGTGTTCTATCAAGCCAATCCCCTGTGTGCCACATATCAGGGATTTTTTAATGCACTCTGTTAATCAATGTTTTCAGAATCTCTAAATAGAAATCTAATGATTTTCAGAAGTCAGAAAATTAAGACAAATTCAAAGTGCAAAAAAAGGGAAAGCCACAAATTAAGACCACACTCAGGTTATGGACTGTGGACGTGCTGTCAGGAAAGACAAGCTTGGTAAAGTAGATGGGCAGCAAAGGAGACGAAGATGGTCAAGGAGATGGATGGACACCATGACTGCAATAAAGGGCACGGGCATAGGCACAATGTGAGGACGTCCCAGAACCAGACAGTACTTTGTTCTGTTTGTGCTTGAAGTGGAGAGGTGCTGACATGATCCAACCACACCTAACAAAAGCAAACAGTACATATTTAGGGGGAAGAAGGTCTCAATGTTGTCCCTGGTGTGTGTGAACCACAGGCTCAGCAGTCAGCAATTCGAAGCTTACCTGACAACACCTTATAGGGAAACCGTGGCGTTATTGTAAATTTCATGACTCAGTAGTAATGGGGCATTGTCACTTAATTGTAACTTTCAACCTTTTCTTTAAATAAAATGCATGAAGAACTGGTATCAGACATATGGACTAATATTGGATTTGTGACTTTGAACTGGACTGGCTTGGGATGCTTACCCAATGTCCCATTCCTCTTGTATATAAATTTTCCCTTATAATCCCCCAAAATGCATACAACTACTTTCATTATATTGGTGAATATTGGTATATAAAATAAGTCATACATTTCAGAAAATATAAATATCTAGAGGAATAAGTTCAATAACAGTAACTACATGCTTAAAACTAAACAAGTATGAAAAATTTTAAATATAAACTTGTGAGACATTAAAAAGTAGCATCTATCCCTAAGCATTTTCTCTTAATTTTTTAGACTCTAGTGCTGCTGCTGCCATTCACAAGATACTGGCTCATAGGAACCACATGTGACTGGAGAAATGTCCCAGCAGGTGTTGTCATTTATAGTCTTTATTGTAAAAGGTCTTTCTCATGTTAAGTAGATGGGTAGTTTTGCTGATAGAGTTAGAGAGATAGAATTTTTAAAACATATGTTTTAACCAGAAAACTACAGGAGGATCTTTTTTGATCTCCATCCAGAAGAGCGTGTTGCTGGGTGGTGGCACATTGATAGTGACTCATCACAACTGCATGCACAATGAGAGTGGCCCCAAGAGACATTCTAAAACGTATAGAAGTGGCATGTCAGATTTTACTGACTGGTTGATCCTTAGCCATTGTTCCACAAGGTCTTCTTCATATGCATACTTTAGTAACAGAAGTAGAAATTCTTGATACAAAAGTATGGGTTATTTAATGCATATTAAGTAGAAAGACTATACATATGTGGTTACTTGTAATGAAATAATGTTACAAGTTTACCATATATTTGGTGAAATAAACTAAAATTAGTAATCTGCCAAGCATTATTAAAAATTACATTTATAAATTATAACTTGTATGATAGTTTAACAACCTGATTTTTCATGTCAGCAAAGCTAACCAATGAAAGAAGAACATAATACACCCCAAATAAAGAATATATATTTCAATTGTGTTAGTGTGAGAACATATTTTTATTATATACTAATAAATGTTATCAGTATAATTTTAAAAGACAGAGTGGGTCAGTTTTTGAATTAACTATACTAGAGTGACTTTTTTAAATCAAACATTGAGAAAGTCATGCTCTAAATGTGTTTGTTAGGACACCAACACAGTTATAGTGGAAAGTACTCAGAGCAAGCAGCGGAGGCAGACACACTGCTCACAAA
This sequence comes from Nesogale talazaci, assembly GCA_004026705.1. Classification (NCBI taxonomy): domain Eukaryota; kingdom Metazoa; phylum Chordata; class Mammalia; order Afrosoricida; family Tenrecidae; genus Nesogale; species Nesogale talazaci. Next base: position 1,021 of record PVJH01008186.1, on the reverse strand, counting down.
ATTGAGAAGAGCGGCTTAGGAGGGTTGGTAGTTAGGACACTCAAGGGTGCTTTGGAAAATGAAATATGTGTAGACTCCCCTGTGGCAGCACTTTTTTGTGAAATATCACTCTAGCATTAACTCTTTGATTTATAAGTCTTGAAAAGATATCTAAGGTAATAAATGGTATAGAGGTAATAAAACAGCACACTGTCAATACAATGAAGATTAAGATGGCTTAAAATAAGTGTTTTTTTAAAGAATTTTTAAATAAAAATGTATTTTATCTGTATGCTGTAAATGCTATAGGAAAATATTCTGTACATTTATGAATTTTTGCTGCCAAAAACACTTTACATCTTATAAAACCATTCATACTAACCCAATAAAGAGAATATAGTCTATTTTGTTAGGCTGGGTAGATTAGAGAAACTAATCCACAGAAACTCATATGTTTATAAGAGAGAGCTTTAGACAAAAGGTAAGTGTACATTAAGAAAGCATCCCAACTCAATCTAGCTTAAGCCCATAAAAACAATAGTAGCCCTTATGTCTGATACCAATCTAAAAAGTCCTCCTCAAACTTGCAGAACACATGCTATAACACTGACTGCAGGAGAAAAGCTGAATCAGTGAGCACGTAAGCATCTCAGCGCTGGCAGCGGTCTTCACACAGCTACTCTAGCGCCCAGGGCTGCAACAGCATAGTCCATGGGGCTTCTCCTCAATATTTGTTGCAGGATGTGTTTCAGCCTTGTCAGCTAAAGCAGGGACCTAGCTAAGGCAGGCCCACCCTGGTCTGATCATCAAAGAGCAAGAGACAAGGATACACGTAAGATAAGATTCACCAAGCCATTTATGACTCAGCCATTCAATTAAGCTCACATGGGTTTATCAGCCAAGTTGGCACAATAAGCCTTGACTACAACAGTGATAAAATGTGGATTCCAAGAACAGAGTCCTATTTTTCATAATGAAGGAATTTGATATGTGCTGCAATGGAAAAGCATTTTTGATCCAGACCATTCACACTTCCAATATG
>PVJH01008185.1:0-87151 GCA_004026705.1 Nesogale talazaci | reverse complement strand
AAGGGACAAAATCAAGTGGCTGCAAGAAGACTCGGAGAAGAGAAGAAAGGAGTTGACCACCGATCCACTGTGGACCGGGCTCAATGGACTGTTGCCTTACCTCTTGCCACTTTGGGGCCCCCTCGTTAGTTTATTGCTTTTGCTTTCATTACGGCCAGTATTATTCAACAACCTCATGGCATTTATTAAGTAACAGACTAAGACCATTCAAGCAAGGCCCCTGCAAGTTCATTACTGTCACTTGGAGATGAGCGATCTCGAACAGAGTGGCACACATGACTAGTATGTGATAAGACCCTCTGCCTCCGTGAGCTGAACTTGACAGCCAATGACGGGTAAGATCAGGAGCACTCTTTACCAACCTAAGACAGGCCATGGTGACATTAGAAGGCCATTGACCGATGACGGGTAAGGACTGAGTGTATGTCCTGACAACCTAAGACAGGCGGAGTTCCTGGGAGGATATTACTTGAAAAAATAAAAAAGGGGGACCTGTCAGGAGCCAGCCGGCCCAAACATGCTTGACCTGGCTACAGGCTGAATATGCCTGAACTCTGTTGCAGTTTGTTACCTGGGGTTTGTAGTTTGTCGCCTTTGTAACTGTAAACAGCCCTGGCCTCTGAAGCCTGACTTGCAGCTGTGCTGTCATTCACTTGTTAATTTTGAAGATCACGATATGCTAATTGCGTAAGCTTGCTTGCCCTATAAAACTGACTTACTTCTCAGAAATCAAAAAAAAAAAAAAAAAAGAACCCCACCCCATCCCAGAAAAGATGTAACTACTGACACAACGTATGTATGTATGTATGTATGTGTACATTATGATGAGTGCTGTATGAGCCCCCAATAAAATGAATTAAAAAAAAGAATTAAAAAGAATAAAACATTTAAGTGACATGATCATCTATTAAAAGGTTTTTTTAAAAAAATTGCTTATAATGAAAGTGATCCAGGAAGATTAAAAGTAAATGAATGGAAAAATATATGCCATGCAAGTACTGAAGCAAATTTGGAGTAGTTATATACTCCCTCTTCCTGGAGTCACTATATTAATGTCATTCAAAGTAGATCTTAGAACAAGAAAAGTTCCAGGGACAAAGAGAAATATTGCCTAATGTTAAAAATATCAATTTACCAATAAGTCATAAACCCTAAATGTGCATACCAAAATAGAGCTTCAAATTACACAAAGTTAAGACGGAAAGTATTGAAATATGAAATAAATTATCCCTAATTTTAGTTGAATACTCCAGCTCTCTTCTACGAGTATTGTAAAGAATTAATAGAAAGAAAATCAGCAAGAATATGGAACTGAGCAACACCATTGACCAAATGCCCCTGACATTTATGCAATGCTCCACCCCCAAACATTATAAGGAACACTATTTTACAATGCTTTTGAAGCATTCCATATAACATTTCTTGTGTTATAAAACAAACTATAACAAGTGTATAACAATTTAAATCATATAAGGCACATTCTGGAACCACAGAGGAGTTAAACAGTCAATAACATAAGGAAAAAAAATTATATCCTAAATCATGAAAATTAGATACTACATTTCCCAACAATCTATGGTTCAAAGATTTACCCTGAAATGTGAAGTAGAAAATATTTTCAATGAGCAAAAATGAAACTATATCAAATAAGGTTTGTGCAATGTAGTCAATAAAGTGCTGAAAAAGGATCTTACCGAATTAATTGCTTATGTTGGAAAAGAAGAGCTTCATGTGACTATTGTAAAGTTAAATCTCAATACTCTAGGAAAAGAAAACTGTGCCAAAGAAAGAAAGGAGAGTGTAATAATGAAGTAGAAAACAGAAACTAATGATACTTCAAACAGAAAAGTAAAAGTGAAAATCCTAATACTAAAAGCGGCTTCTTTGAAAACTAAGTCTTTAGAAAGATGAAAGAGTGCCAGGAGAGATAACAATGTTTTTTCAGATAAGCTCTTTTTTTTTTTTTGACAGGGGGCCATCACTACCCTTGTGGGATTAGGAAACCCAGCCATGCTCCTGGAGAGCCGCTGCTGGATTTGAACCAACAACCCTGTGGACCGCAGTCCCACACACAACCACTAAGCCACTGGGGCTCAGCCCCAAATAAGTTTTTTTGTTTGGTTGTTTTTTTGGGTGGACATCACTGCCTCTGGTGGTCGTGGGCGCTACCCAGTGCTGCTCCTGAGACCCACCGCTGGATTTGAACCTCCAACCCCGCGGGCTGCAGTCTTGCACTCAACCACTTACTCCACCGGGGTTTAGCCCCATCACATAAGTTTTTAATAACAGGAATAAAAGGAGTTTTGTGACAACAGACTGTAAGAATTAAAAGAAACTCTTGATCTAAGTTTTCTATCTCCTTCCACAAAGCAGGGTCTACTGAGATGTAGCAGGGTATAATGATGTCACTACAGAGGTGTGAATTGCATTGGGTGACAATGTCAGGAGGGAGTTATGATACCAAATTGATTATTAAACTTTTTACAGTGTTTCAGGAAAAAAAAAACTTCATTATATGACCTGGGCAAGACCACATGTCGTGCCCTAAGACTGTCACCAAGTGTTAGGTGACTTGGTTGTTGTTCCTCCCACCCCCAAGTTCCTTTTTCCAAGCAAATGTAGCCTGCCTTTTCTCAACTGCCTCATTTCTAATTTCTTAGTCTACTAAAATGGAGTGGTTCAGAAGTTTCACAATCAGTCTGAGGAGTATAATCAATGAGGTTCTCACAAAAGAATGCATATTGAGAAAATCCCCTTTGAGCTGGCCATGAACCTCCACTCTGGTTTTCAGTTCATATTTGCTAAGCCTCCAAAGTGTATTAAGGGACATTTGGGGAGAATCAATAAAGAGTACACATGGGAGGTCATGATAACATGGATTGTGAAATAGTCCTGGCTGAGAGTGTGTTTGACTGGCCTTGTGGGAAGTTTCCCTTTGAGGGCGGGTGAGCCGGGCTCACTTGTGGCAATCATGATGATGTGCATGCAAGCTGGAGTTCAAGGCTCATAGAATGAACAGTCTTGTGGCTCTTCTACAGCTTTGAATTCACAGAACATAATTTTTTGGCCAAAGTGTATGTCCAACTTGCTTACTGCATTGTCTAGTTCTGGGGGTTGTTTGTATATTACTCCATGACTTTTGTAAATCTGACGGTAACCTATGAGTTGGGTAATAGTATTAATCATTTCCATCTTCTGGAAAAGGGGTCTAAAAAACAGATGGGTAAATAAGTGGTAAAATCACAAAGAACCAAAATTAAAATACATACAGAACACACCCAAAATCTAGGCATGATATTCTTGGTCTAAACTGTCTAATACCTTACAAAAAGCAGTATCTTCTGAGATATACCATGGCCTACTGATGTCAGTAGGAAGATGTGGGCATATGGAATGCACCAGGTGGCAAAGTCAGGAGGAAGTGACTCCAAAATGACTGTTTAGCTTTGTGCAGTGTTTCAAAAAAAATCAATAGCTTTTATAACTAGTTATAACAAAAACAAGCAATCTTTGCTAAGTCACACTTTCATCTATTACTATACCTACAAGGCTAAAATCGATGTTAATTTACTTATTTGAGCCTTTGACTGTGCTAAGGTCAGAGCTGTCATCATTACCCAATTATAGTGCTGCTTTGAAATGTGTGTTTTCATCTGCATGTGCTAAAACGACATGCTATTGCTTTTATTGTGGCTGGTATCTTGATAGGACCTGATTTTGCACCATATTCTGGTGTTTAAACTACAATATTTTAGCAATTAGTATCTGTGAGCCAATAGATTCTTATTCTTGATAGCCTTCAAAATGAAGTAGTAATTAAAGGAAAAATAAGTAAGTAAATTTAAAAGGTTTCTGGTGACTAAAAGTGTTATAATTAAAAATGTTGTAAAAATAATGGTGCAAGGTTTTACAGCAAAATGCGTTGTATATATTCACTAATTGAAGAAATATTGCATTTAATCACTGTATAACTATTACATGATTAAAACCGGTAAGTATGTTCTGTGGGTGTCATGGCATGTTGACCAGTTTCACCTAACATGTTTTCACCAATATGTAAAACAAAGCAAAACACCACAAGCATTGCATGATTGCAATTCATAAGGACCCTGTAGAGCAGAGTAGAGATACGACATAGGGTTTCTGGGTCAGTTGCATGTCTTAAATTTATTATTTTAGGGTTTTCTCTTCTCTTGCTCCTATTTTTTCCCCTTACTAATGTTTTTGCCAATAATTTGCCCATTTTATACATCCTGTAGCAGAAGACCTGGTGGCGAGGAGGTGTTGAGCTGATAACCACAGGGTCAGCAGCTCAAACGCACCGGCTTCTCCATGGGAGAACGATAGGATATCCTACTCCTATAATGTTACAGCTTGGAAACCAGTAAAGGCAGTCATACACTGTCCTATCATAGGGATTTACTTCGCTTGCTGAAAGTGAGCAGAACTTAAAGCACTTTCTAATCAAGGTCAAGAATTTCAATCTTCAGTATTGATTGTCACTCAATGTAAAAAAAAACCCAAATCCTTTCAACTGGACCAAGAGGTAACAGTGAATGGAGAAACCATTGTAGTTGTCAAAGATTCCATCTTGCTTCGACCCACAATCAATGACTATGAAGAAGCAGTCAAGGGGTCAAACCATGGGTAAACCTGCTGCAGAAGATCTCTTTAAAGTGGTGCCAAACTACGTGGTTGCTTTGGGGACAAGGTGCACCTGACCCAAGTCATTATCTTTTCCATTGCCTCATATGCATGTGAAAATCAGACATTGAATAAGGAAGACAGAAGAATCAAAACATATGGATATTGGTACTGGTGACAAATATTGAAAAACCATAAATTGTCAAAAGAACACACAAACCTGTCTTGGAAGAAGTAGAGCCAGAATGCTCCTTAGAGGTAAGGAGGACCAGACTTTGTTTCATGTACTTAGCACATGTTGTCAGGAGAGACTACTTTCTGCAAAAAGACATTATGCTTAGTAAAATAGAGAAGCTGTGAAAAATAGAAAGGCCTTAGATTGACATAGTAGGCTGAAACAATGGGTTCAAACATGAGAAAAATTGTGATAATGTCACAGGACTTGGCACTGTTTCAGAGTTCAAACTGACTTCATGGTACCTAACAACAACTACTTATTCCTAGCATAATACATTTAATGTGCACAAACAAAAAACACGCAGCACTTATTTACAATTTATATTTTATAAATTATCTAATGCATGCATACAAAGAGAAAAATATATAAATTATAGTCCTGATTTCTGCAACTGATCACATAGATACAACTTAAATTCAACTTAAATTCTTCCACTACCAACTATGTATTTCCTTTGCCATCAGCAAGCACCTCAGCTAGCTGTGGTTCTTTGCCTAATGGGATACCAAAACCTTCATTTCTGAAAAATCGGAGCCACTTGTAGCCATGTTGAAAGTGGGTTTCTGTAGTGTCCATTGACTTTTATCATAGGGCATGGTAGTACTCTGAAAATTCTTAAAGAACCTCCTGGGTTCCAAACATCTTCTTCTTCACCTAAGTTATGTGATATCATTCCAATTTTTCCTTCGTAATCAGGATTAATCACTAAGATTCAATATAGAAACTCTTTTGCCTGTTGATCCAATGGCAGGAAGATCCAAAACAGAAAGGAGACAGTCTGAAATTTGAATTCAGTGAAATCCATTTGTGTCTCTGGGTGAGAGCATTCCTCCTTTGTGAACTAAGATCTCCAGACATGAAGATTGCAGATCTTAAGGAATAGGAAGCAGGAGCTATTAAGTAGATTGCTAGGAGGAACAGAGTATGGTGTGAAGCCCATGTCCAGTCTTGGTTCTTGCACCTGCGAATTCTTGTTACTGGAGAAGACGCATCCTATATTGGAGGCAGCTCTAGAACTTTACAGCCTCCTAAAGAACACTGTGCAATCCCTGCTAGATTGGTGGTATAACTGGGTTCATCATTGTCTTTGTTTTTAAACACAAATTTATTGAGAGTCCATTATGATCAAAGCAATTTTCATATTGCATTCAGAAAGGCAAGGGGGCTTCAAAAAGTTTGTGGGAAAATGGAATTTAAAAGAAAGCATTTTAGATAGCATATTTATTTCACTTAACTACCACTGATATTCTCTGGAACCTTTACTGATGATATACCACAAAGAAAACACAGTATACTTTATATGCACCTTAAAGAAGCCAGCAGTATGGCAGAGTGTCTGGCTGCATAGACTCCTTATTTAGATAAAACAGTATTTGGCAATGCCACTCCATAATTTTATGAGTCAGTTTCTTCACAATGGTGGCAATCATGTAAGACTAGTGAATTCCATCAACCTGGGCACATTAACACACTCATTTGCTATAAAGCAAGTTTTTTTGATCTGAGGCATTGCTGTGTGGGATACTGTATAGGTGGATAAGACAGTCTGCAAATTCAAAGTTTGGGTACAAATGCCACATGAAGGGAAAAGAATCCATTTCTAGAGTGTCTACTCCATTAAGAATAAAATGCTAACCTTTCCAGGAGGACATTGGGCTAATGGAATCACCCTGCCATCAATTACTGACTCATAATGGAATCGAATGTTGATCTCTGGTATATAGTGTGACTTTACATAATTTCTGTTTGTATCTATTAGAAACAATAGAAAAAATAAGCACTATTTTTGGAATGTAGCACACCTCTTCTAAGTCATAATTTGTTTCTCATTCTTTGGATCTTGCTAGGAATTAAGTCTAGTTATAGCTCTAGAGAAAATAATGGGGAAAGGAGTATTTTCAGGAAATATTTCACAAGTTTTTGTAAAGCATCTATCTCAGGTGCTGTTCTCAGTGACATATTAGGCACAGTTAAGCTAGCCTCATTAAATGTGGGCAAAAAAATGACATTTTTACTCATAATGTATTAGCTATGCTGTCTTCTCTGATGCAGACAGAACTGTCCATTACAATGGGGCAGAGTTATTAGTGCCTTTAAAAGTAATCAGACTTGGGCTGAGCCCCAATGGCTTAAACAGTTGAGTGTGGGACTGTAGCCTGTGGGCTTGGCGGTTCAAATCCAGTGGCGGCCCTCAGAAGCAGCACTGGGTAAATCCCACGGCCACTAGAGGGCTGTGATGCCCACCCCGCCCCCACCCCCCCCAAAAGTAATCAGACTTGAGAACCAATTTATTAATTTTATTGATCCTTGTGATTTTATTTCTCTAGAATCACTCTTAGTACCAAATGTCTAAGGCTGGATTCTGTAGAGAAGCAAAACCAGTGAGATTTATATATATATATATATATATATATATATATATATATATATATATATATATGTTGGAAAGCTCGAAATCCATGGATCAGTTGACTTGCATAAGTGCAGGGGCTAATGAACTCACAACTGGCTGTCAAATGACAGGATTCTGCCTCCAAAGAAAAAGAAATGTTGCTACGTTGCTGACAACTCCCAATATGGGAGACAATATAGCAAGCTTTTAATGTCATTTGAATTAATCACAAGTCAAGAGGCAGGAGGGCAGACTGTTGATAACTCCCAGGATTCTGAGGTAATACAGAATGCCATTCACTCAAATCCAAAGAACTGGGACCAAACCAGTAAAAAAGCAAGCAAGTTTTACCACAGAATTATCTTACTTTGGAAGCAAGCACACCCTAGAGGATATGCCATCAAGAGGAGTTACTAGGTTTGAGCTGTCAAACTTCTGAGATTTCTAGTCCAACCAAATAGAAAAACTTAAATTTCACACTGTAGTTTCTATTTCTCAAATGAGTTTGTTATTTTGCTTTCTAATTGTTTGCTTCAATTCTTCTAGATGCCTTTTAATGTTTCCATTCTCTTTAAGCTGTCTAAATATTAGTCTTTTGAATTTCTTGTCAAGCAGTTTTATTATCAGTTCTTCCTTAAAGATTTTCTATCTTTTATATTGTGTCATTTGGTCCTACTTCTGTTTTCCCCATGTGATTTTTAAGTGACTGCTGTCATGGAGACAATAAAATTCTAATTGTTTATATATTTCTTTATTTATTGACTTTGCATGGGTATTATCTTTTTTTAAATCATTTTATTGGGGGTTCATACAACTATTATCATAATCCATACATCCATCCATTGTTTCAAGCACATTTGTACATTTGTTACCATCATCAATCTCAAAACATTTACTTTCGATGCAAACCCTTGGTATTAGCACCTCATTTTTTCCACTCCCCTCCCCCTCCCTTATGAACCGTTGATAATTATAAATTATTTTTTCATGTCTTACACTGTGGGATGTCTACCTCCTCCCACTTTTCTGCTATCACCCAGGAAGTGGTTTTATGTAGATCATTGTGATCAGTTTCCCCTTTTTCCCCCACCTTACTCTTATCCTCCTGGTATCACTACTCCCATTATTGGCCCTGAGGGGTTTATTTGTGCTAGATTCCCTGTGTTTCCAGCTCTTATCTGTACTAGTATTCATCTGCTGATCTAGTCATATTTGTAAGGTAGAATTGTAATCATGATAGTTGGTAGAGGAAAGTTGTATGTTTCGTCATTGCTACACTGCACCCTGACTGGCTCCTCTTCTCCCTGCCACTCTACTGTAAGGGGATGTCTAGTTGCCTACAGATGGACGTTGGTTCTCCACTCTGCACTCACTCACTATGATATGATTTTTTGTTCTTTGATAACTGATACCTGATCCTATTGCCACTTTGTGATCATAAGGTGGTGTTTTTCTTCCATGTGGGCTTTGTTCCTTCTCAGCTAGATGACACCCTGTTTATCTTCAAGCCTGTGAGACCCCAGATGCTATATCTTTTGATATCCAGGCACCATCAGCTTTCTTCACCACATTTGCTTATGCACCTGAATTGTCTTCAGTAATTGTGTCAGGAAGGTGAGCATCAGGGAATGCATTGGCATTATCTTGCTGTATCTAAAGAATGCCTTTTTTCCCTTTCTATTTTATCACTATTTATTGTTTTGTTTCATATTGTGATGCTTTTTTAGTATTGGGCTGTCTATGTCTATGACACTGTTCGTTGTACAGAGTATAGTGGGCCAGATTCTCTAATTTCTCACTGTTGAGTAAAATAGGTCATATAAATGCTGGGGTCACCTTTCATAGAGCATGTATATCTCCTCTTATAGAATTGCATGGAACTAATGAGACCTCAGATGTCAGTCGGTAAAGTTTCTTCCATCACATTTTTATTTTTTTATTTTGTTGCTTTTTGGGTATCACTGTCCTCTGATGGTGGGAGTAGGAGGCCCAGCCTTTGCTCCTGTGGAGTCGCTGCTAGAATTGAACCTCCATCCCAGGGGGTTGTAATCCCGAGCACAACCACTACGCCACCGGGGCTCAGCCTTCCATCACATTTTTAGTGGGGTTGGTGATTCTTCTGAAATGATGTTTGCTGTTATTGTGAACTTTAAGCATAATAGTCTAATTTCTTGCTCTCTGATCATCAAGAGGAAACAATCACTAGTGAAAGGCATCATGATTGATGAAGTAGAAGGCCAGCAAGGGCAAGAAAGGTCCTCAGTGAAATGGATTCACATTTTAGCTACAACAATAGACTCAAATAAACTAGTAATTATAAGGATGCTCCTTGATTTGGAAATATTTCATTCTGCTATACATAAAAATGCCCTTCTTATTTGAAGTGAACATGGCAGCTAAAAACAATAAATCACGTCTAGAAGAGAAGTCAATAAACAGGGAAAATATTGGCATTATTAGTGATTTGAGTTTTATTGGATCTACAGTGAATAGCCATAGAAATAGCAATCAGAAAATCTATTGCATCAGACAACTCTACAGCATATATTATTTAAATTTTTTAAAACAAATATGTCACCTTAAGGACTATGGTGTGTCACCACAAGTCATTGTATTTCTGATAATCTGTATCCAGATGGAACTGAACAATGAATAGGCTGTACAACACAAACAGCAGTCAGCCGATTGCTTCCCACCTGAGATGCACAGAAGAACTACTCAGGGCCTGAGACTGAGTCATGAGGGAAAGAGAGAGAGCGATTCAAGAGAGAGAAGGCCTGAATGAGCGTCTCCAGTCACCAGTTTTTATTTTCACACCAAAGCAGGAAGTTTACAGCAGTTCAAATACAGGGACAATACTGGGGCAGAGTGACTTCAGGTGCAAGGTGTTATCATGATTCATAATTAACAGATATTCTTTTATGAGTAGCAAACATTCTTGTATGCAAGCAAATTCTGACCTGGTGAAGTTCTTTTTGTCTCCAGCAAGAAATCTCCTTATCACTTAGCATTATCATCAACTCCCTGGAGCATGCGGTTACACACTCAAAATTTACTCACAGTCTTTGCACCCAAGCAATCCTCCTAGGGGAAACAAGAAAATGGCATTCTACAGATAAGCAAGATTGGAGAACGGGTGACTTTGAGTTGTACTGTTGGCAAAAAAAAAAAAAAAATGTTAAATGTATTCTGGACTCTCCAAATCATTGAACAAGGCTGAGCCCTAGTGGCGTAGTCATTGTGCGCAGGACTGCGGCCCACTGGGACGGAGGTTCAATTCCAGTAGCGGAGCTGGGCCTCCTACTCCCACCACCGGAGAGCAGTGATGCCCCAAAAAACAAACAAACAAACAAACAAACAAACAAACAAAAATCATTGAACAAGTCTTTCTTAGAAGAATTATAGCCACATTTCTCCTCTGAAGCAAGGAGGGTGGGATGCCACCTTATTTATTCAGCCATAGTATCAGAAGGCCCCAGATCCTAAATAAGGGCATTATGCTTGATAAGGGTCAGTAAATAAAGAAAGGCCCTCATCAATGCGATATAGTGATACAGTGGCTACGAAATGGGCTCAAACATAGGAACAATTGTCTAGAGAACACAGAGCTACACATTGTTCCATTCTGTTATACACGTGCTCACAATGAGTCGAAAATAACTTGATAGGCCCTAACAAAAGCATGAGAAGAGGAGGTGACAGGACTAACTCATGGCATAAAGCAGTCTTGTGAACAGACAGGGTTTAAGGAAGATTGTTCATTTTATTTAACAAAAATGTATTTTCTTTGAAAGAGAACTTATGAACAACAATAAGAATGAAGACTCAGTGCACAATTTTCAAATACTTAAACTTATATGCTGCCTTATCTATCAGGCAGCCAGAACCTTGAAACTTCAAAGGGAAGGTAAAATACATCACCTTTCATAGTATCATTTCATCAAAGGAATTTAATAAATGTCTATTCAATAAACTGATAAAAACCAAACTTGTTGCCAATATGTCAATTCCAATACATGGAGACCTTATAGAACAGAATAAAACTTCCTAATAAGATTTCAATGTGATAAATCTTTTGGAATGTATATTGCTATATTTATCATTCAGGAAGTGAGTGGCTATCTAGTAAAAGTGTTGGATGTTTGAATACTTTTGATATAAAATTGAATGCCTAACCATTGTCTCACCAAACATTTTGATAACAGGCAAGAGATATCATATGGACCTTGACAAATCAAAGTCATAATACTTGTAAACTTGAGCATATTCAGACAAAATATTTTGTTAGAGGGATAAGTATATACAAAATCTCAAGTAGGATAAATAAAACTAATTCATATCTAGAGTTGTGGCTAGAAGCACAGAACCCTAAATAACAACCAGAAGAGGCAAGCATTGAGAGAAATAATAGCCAGAGTGGGATGTTGAGGATAGGTATTGGAGGCGCTAATGGAAAGAAAAGAAGTTTCTGGAAATGTCCAAACACTTGCAATGAGGATGACACTGTAGAAGAATTCTGCGGAGGTGTGGGAGATACTTAAGGAACTGAAGCTGGGAAACCCTTGAGATGCTACAACAGTTATTGTGGGTTTGAAGAAAGGAAAAGTAGTCATAGTAAGAAGGCAATATTATCTCTCAAAAATATAGGCTGTTTTATAAGCAATGGAGATGGCTTAAGAGTCTTAAACAGAAGAATGACAAGATAAAGATATTATTATTATTGAGTAAAAAGTGTTATGGATGGTGCCAGAATATAATAAAAGTAAGATGGAGGGTGGAGGCATGTTTGACTTCTACCTCTTGATAATAAACTTTGGGATTGTGAGGAGTTGGATTCTCCTTTTATTTTGTGTATCCAGAGGTCAGAAGTGTTCTCTTTTCCATTTTCATAATACTATATAGTGTAATATATATTTATAATGAGAAAATGCATACTGCTTTTCACTATATCTTTTTACTAGACATAAACACCTTGAGTCACAATTATTGATTCATCATTATGAATAGGAGACACAATTTTATTTGGATCAATGATGAAATATGATTTTTACTATAAGATGATATTACCTTATTGGGTAGCCGTAGAATGTTTAAAACTATTTATTTGCTATGTACAGAGATCTCTTCAAAAAGAAAGTTTGCTATTCTTATTAATACAGGGAAGCTGAGGTCCAGAGCATGTAAACAATATGTGTGGTGGGGAATATGGGAAATGGCAAATCTTATAATGATTTTCACTATCACATCATAAAGTAACTGCTAATGACACAAATAATAGGTGAAGGCTGGAATCCCTTAGGCTCAGGTGTGACCTCAGGGAGCCTCGACTGGCCGTCCCCATCTTTCCCATTCCCCCTTTTCCACATGTATGGCAGCTCACTTAATAATGGAAACAAGGTCTCAGTTTAGAGATCCAGGGAACAATGGTTTACTATCTGCGAGTCAGTTGCCAAGTCAAAGAGAACAACAGAACAACAGAATGTTCATTATGTACTAGATTATTCTTAAAAAAACTCTAGTGATCTTAGCTCCAAATTTAATTATGTTATTAGACCAAATTAAATGCTGTGAGATTAATTCCAATTCATAGCTGATAAGTAAATTGAAACCTAGAAAATATCACACATCCTAAGTTAGGAGAGATATTTGAAGGTAGGTCTAAGGGATTCCTGCTATAAACCCTCTCACAGATTTTCCTCACAAATTCTCTCCAATTGAGAGAACTTTGCTTATGGACCTGAGACTTCTCCTTTACTGTGGGGTCCCCTGAAGGATGGCAGGAGAGCTCATGGATAGGACAGGCCATGCTTTTGCTGTACGATCTCTAAATATCACTTTACTTTGATGTACTGACCTCTTCATCTGTAAAATGAGATCCAATTTTGTTTTGTTTTTGCCCAGTGAAAGGCAATGATGAATGAGACTGTGATGGAGTATGTTAAGCCCAGGACAGAATTGTGTACTATGAAGTAAAATACACATTTCTTCTTCCATTCTATTTCAAATATATTTTTAAAAGTGGCATAAGAAAAAGTAAAAATTTTCCAGAATTTTATTGCATAACATTTGATCATTTAACATACAAAGTTTGAAACCTTTTTTCTGAGTTAACAATGCATGAAAACCTGATTTTGTTTTGGCACTGTCATAATTCTCAAAAATTTAACCAGATTCTATTTATTCCCTAAATAACATGGACTATAAACAGTGACATTTTAAATTGCTACAGTTCCAGTACCTTTAAGGAAGGCTTTGAGGCTTAGTGTTTCTTAAAGGGAGATTTTGGAGAATAGCCTAATTTCAGACCAACTTTTAGCTTGCTATGACTTTCTCAAACACTTCTCGTAAAGTTATGGATAAGGAAGTTTTTCCAATATTTTAAAATATCATTAAAATATTTATGTGGAAGAGTCATTAGAATTGGTTACTTATTCCTTGTTCTATGTGAGGTATTGTAAATGTCCCTGCCTAGCAATCTAAGCAAAATGTACTTGGATATATGTGAAGAAAGCATTTTTTATAACTTGGATGGTACTAAGGCAGCACAGAAGAAATTTGGAGACTTGAGAGCAAGCTACCTTACAGCTAGGACTTCTGCTTAGGATTGAGAGGGGACTTTCATATTTACGAGGCTTGTTAACTTGAGTGTCTGAAACTCATCTATGTATGAGCATGGGTTCTTCTGGTGATAAAATTGGTTAAAGATTTTGGCTACTAATGGAAAGACTGGGAGTTTGAGTCTAATCAAAGGTATCTTAGGAAAGAATTCTGATGATCTAATGCTGAAAAATCAATCACTGAAAACTCTAGAGCACAATTCAATTCCAACAAACACGGGGTGACTAGGAGTCAGAATCAACTAAAATGCAATTTTGAACTTAGTTTTTCAAACATGAGCCTTGTTTTAGAGTATGCAACAGGGCTTTGGTTGTAAAAATGAATTGGCATAAGTTTTGTCTAAGACCTCAATGGTAGTAACACTGAGTGGAAGGGCTGGGTGGGCATGAGCACATATACCTATAGATAGTAGTCTACTTCCCTTGCTATACAGGAGAGAAGCCAACTATTCTTCCAAGAAGTAGCATAAGTTTGATTTTTTTTCTTGTGAAGTTTCATCATTATTAAATATTGGTGATTAACCACATTTTTTGAACACTAGGTATTGTATCTGATCAAATACATTTAGCATATCTGCTCTGAATGATTTCTTGCATAAACAACTTCCATTTCTCTCAATAATTCCCATGATTATTCACTTACAACCACAGGTTGGTATGTTACACAATGTGTCTAAAAATATGGCATCTTATCATGGTTCTTAATTGGTGACAGAGATATATTGTTTCTGAAAGATAAATTCTGTTAATTCCGTAATTAGCTAAGAGAAAAATGTATAATATGAGTATGTGGTCTGTGATAGCCAAATTTCTATGTACATGTACTATAGGGGGACCATTTCACATACTGTTATTCTTCACATTATCTTTCTTTTACCTATTTTTTCTTTAAAGAACTCATCCTATCACAGTCACCCTGTATCTATTATGTAAACTCTATCTTTCTAACTTTTTCTGTCCCATTATTTTCCTTTGTAAGAAAAAATCCTGGAGAATGACAGAGATGAAATAAAAAGGCCTTACCAAGACAATTTGACATAATGTCCAGAATTAGACATATGTCCTCCAGTGTCACATCATACTCATCTTGCCAGTTCTGGGCATCAAGTGAGGTGGCATCATGATTGTTTCTAGATTTGAGTGTGGGAAAAATCCATAATTGTGACTGTGTTATTCATAGTGTGGCAGGAGTGGATAAATATATTAGCTGTTGTGCACATCTGCCCAACACCCATTTAAATAGATAACTGGCCTGATGCTCAAGAGATTTTGAACATCAATTTTGGACATAGTCGGGAGGATAACATGAAAAGTTAAAGACATCTTTCTTAAAGCTCACAAGCCAATATTATCAGTTGATTTGCTTAAACGATCCCCTTAAAAACCCATATTCCCAAATGAAAATCTAAATCCCTTAAAAATCCATAAGGAGGATGTTTTGAGAATGATGATGGCAACAGATGTACAAATGTAGTCTGCACACAATAGATGCATGTATTGATCATAAGAATTGTATGAGCCCCCAGTAAAATGATTCAAACAAACACATATTCCCAAATCAAAATCTAAATAGAATCTAGAAAAAAACATGATTTTGTTCATGACTGCCCTTTAGATTGAAAGACCACCCAGGTATTTTAGAACTACAACAGCTTTTCACTTTGCTGCTGATTGGTGACTGAGTGTAGTGGTAAGATAATATGTTAATTGGACACATTTGGCAATGGGCAGTGAGCCTATAGAACCCCAACTAGCATTGGAGTTAAGGTCTTTAGTTGAATTGTGCAAGGGAATCTTCTTCTTTTTTTTTAATCTTCTTGATGTAAAATTTCTTCTTGATAGAAAGTTATTTTTTGTGCACAGATGATTGTCACTGATTTGTTTCTCTAGACAGCCTAGTCTAGAACACTGAGTTTGAAGTAAAAAAAAAAGCTTGATATTTCTAATTTAATTGAAAATAAATATTGGCTCCATTAATTGTTTTTCTTACTAGAAAACAGCATTTTCTGCTTTAAGGGGAAATTAGAAATGTGAGAAATAGTTCAGAAATACTTCAAAGAGATGAAACCTAGGAATATGTAAGTAAAACAAGACATTGCTCATGTTGTTGAACCAATTCCAACATAGCAGCACTTTATAGGGCCAAGTTGTCATTGCGTCAATTCTAACTCACAAATTATAAACCTAACACTGCCATCGAGTTAATTCTGAATCACAGTGACCCGATAGGACAGAGTAGAACTGCTCCTGCAAGTTTTTGAAGATATAATTCTTCCCATGCAGCAACTAGTTGTTTCATATATATACACTTTGGGGAGGGGGAGGAGGTGGGGTTTACATATCTCAAAATAATCCACACATCAGGGCTGAGCCCCGGTGGCGTAGTGGTTAAGTGTGGGACTGTGGCTCATTGGCTTGGTGTTTCAAATCCAGCAGCAGCTCTCCGGTAACAAGGCTGGGTAGCTCCCACGACCACCAAAAGGGAGTGATGCCCTCCAAACAAACAAACAAAAATAATCCATACATCAATGGTGTCTAGCACATTTGTCCATATGTTGCCATCATTATTTCAAAATATTTTCTTTCTACTTGAGCCCTTGGTATCAGCTACTCTTTTCCCCCTCCCTGCCCCACACTCTCACCTTCATAAACCCTTGATAAATGATAAATTATTATTATTTTCATATCCTACACCATCCACTGTCTCCCAACACCCACATTTCTATTGTCCCACCCCCCACAGGGGGGTGTTAAGCATGCATCATTGTGATCGGTTGCACCTTTTCCCTCCCACCTTACACTTACTCTCATCGTATCACTACTTCCATTGCTGTTCCTGAGGGCTTTATCTGTCGTGAATTCCATGTGTTGAGAGCTCTTGTCTGTACTAGTGTATGTGCTCCAATCTAGCTGGATTTGTAAGGTAGGACTGAGGTCATGTTCATGGTGGGGGCGGGGGGGGGGAGATGGAGGAAGCATTAAAGAACTAAAAGAATATTGTGTGTTTTGTTGGTGCTACATACATCATAGCTGAGTCTTCCTTTCCTTGTGACCCTTCAGTGAGGGCATGTCCAGTTGTCTACAGATGAACTTTGTTTCTCCACTCCAACCCTCCTCGTCCACATCAATAGGATTGCTTATTTGAGGTCTTCTGATGCTTGATACCTGATCCCTCATGATAACACAAGCTGGTGTACTTCTTCCAAGTAGGATTTATTGCTTCTCTGCTGGAAGGCCACTTGTTAATCTTCAAGCCTTTATGACCCCAGATGCTATATTTCCTAATAGCTGGACACCTTTAGCTTTCTTCACCACATTTGCTTATACATCTATTTTTTTCTTTAGTCAATTTGGTTGGATGGTGAGCATCACAGGAATAGCAGGTTATTAGAACAAAATGTTCTTGAATTCAGGGAGGACTTGGGTGTCCCAGTTTCCATCTGCTACCTTAATATGTAGCATGTAAATATATGTACATAGACCTATATCCTTCTCTTTCTATCATCAATATAATCTATTTGCATTTATATATGCCTATATTTATGATTCTATAAATGTCTTTTGCATCCTAGTTCTCTCCTCTATTTCCAGCCCCACTATCATGTTTGACTTTCACTCAATTTTCAGTAATTCCTCTTGGCTACATTGCATTTGATCAAACCCCACCAGGCATTCTATGCCCTCCTCACATAGAATCTTAGATCACTTGTTGTTCCCTGGGCCCTGGATTTATTGGCTTCCTCCTCCCTTTCCCCTACCTCCTCCTTTCCCAAATCCCCCATAACTGTCAATCCCACTGTTTTCTCCTTGGAATTGTAAACAATCCTGTCTATACACAGACATGAAGAAAGAAAAAAAGTCTATAAATAGTTACAGGTTTGTCTGCTGACCCTTATGAATGCTTTCCACTGGATTCTGCTTATAACCACAAATCCTGCGGCTAGCAGTGCAAATTGTAACCACCAGTCTTGTGGCTGGCAGTCCAAGATGCAACCAAGATGCTACTAACCTAAACCGAACTCACAGCCATGAGTCCGTACGGGCTCGTAGCAACCCTATACAAAAGGACACAAGTGCTCCTGTGAGTTTCGGAGACTGTAACTAATTATGGTAGTAGAAATCCCTGGTTTTCTCCCAGAGTGGGTAGTGGCTGTGACTCCAAACACTGTGGAAGACAGCCCAGCACATAACTATGGCTCCTCATGTAGAGTGTCTGAGGCTGTGATTGTATAGTGGCAGATAGCCTCCTTTTCCTCTCTTCGAAGGACTTGTAGCTTTAAACCTAAGACTTTGGAAGTAACAGACTCACACTTTCAACTGTGCCATGAGGGCTTCTTATAAGACATTACCCAAACCAACTCACCTCCACCACGTCCATTCTGACCCATAGCAGCCTTTTAGGACAGAATAGAATTGCATTATATTTAGTTATGTTGTCTGGAGAAACAAAATTAGTGACACATATATGTATAAGAAAAAACTTTATATCAATAAGGCATACCACTCCAGTCTAACTCAAGTACTTGGGTCCAAAACTCAAGTAATTGCCAGGTGATGTCACCCAAAGGTAAAACCAAAGATCTCAGTTGGTGGGTGCAGCGTTATATGGATCCTAGGGCCATAGGAACAGACAAGGAATTGACAACCCTTCGATTGACTCCCAGTGTCCCATGGGGCCACCCCTTTTGGCAGACACAGAATTCCAGCAAAGAGGATGGCAAAGGATCATAGTGAAAGAATTTATCACTGACTTAGGAAAGATCACGCTTCCAAGGCGGCACCACTAGGCTCTTGTTGGACTCCCCAGTGATGTCATTAAAAAAAAAAAAAAAGCTCACTGCCATCAAGTTGATGCCAACTCAGTGTCCCTAGAGGACAGGATGGAATTTCCCAGGTGAGTTTCTGTGACTTTTTATGGGAGTCCCAATTTCCCCTCCAAGAACTATCAAGTGGACCCAAAATCTAACTGCCCCGTGCCCCTGTGGACTTCCAAATCCGTGACTCTTTACAGGAGTAGAAAGTCTTATCTGTGTCAAAAAGTGGTTGGTGGTTTCAAACTGCTGATATCGTGCTCAGCAGGCCAATGCACAATCCCCTAGGCACCAGGTCTTCCTACAGAACACTGCAGCACCACCCATTTAATTTGTTAGTCATATTTTTTTTCTGGGACATTCACAGCAGAATTAAATTCAAATATTGACAGACACCTCTGGGGGGATGTATACCATGCTTAATGAGAGTGAGCAATGACTCACCCCAGCAAAAATTGTCTGTGGTTTAGCAAGATGACTTCTCCAAGAAACAGATTTACAGAAAAAGGTTCCGTGAAATTGCTTATTTTCTGCATTGCTAAGATATATTGCATCTTTGGGTTTTAATGACATTATTTTTCTGTGAAAAATTCAATGATGTTGATAGTATGTTTACCAAATACAATCAGTTCCATTATGAGGAGTTATCTGAAGATTTAATCAGAAACCAAATCAATAATCAGAAATCTGGACCTAGACTGCCTAAAGCCTGAGTCTTCCAAAGGGCACATTTTTTATTTACCTAAGCCTTTTTACTTGGATAAATGAAAATTGGGGGCAGGGATTTGAAGGTCTGTGGAGTCTGGACACATGTGCATATTAAAATAGTTCTGTACATACTGGTGAGAGTAAAACACTAATCTTTGGGAAAATCTCTTACCCAGGAGAATTTAAATATCTTGTGGTTTTAATCTCCCACATTCTAGTCCACTATGTTCTCATTATGGTTTCAAGTTTCCCAGTCACCACACAGCTGCCTCAGCTCAGATTTAATCAGCTGCAGACATCCATCAGGAGGAATGAAGGGCCATCTCTGCCCCCTGGAGCCCTGCCATTAGTGAAATATTCACCAAGAAAGCAATGTCTGAAAGCAAACAAACAGTTCTGGCCATATCTTTGCCCCATTTCTAACCTTCTATGATCTTTGGCTTCTGTTCAGTATTTCAATTTATTTTGATTTCATTAAAAAATGTGAGAGATAGC
This sequence comes from Nesogale talazaci, assembly GCA_004026705.1. Lineage (NCBI taxonomy): Eukaryota > Metazoa > Chordata > Mammalia > Afrosoricida > Tenrecidae > Nesogale > Nesogale talazaci. Next base: position 67,246 of record PVJH01008185.1, on the reverse strand, counting down.
ATTTTACTGAGGCCTGAAGTTCAAAGATTTACTGCCTATATACAACAACAACAAAAAATGGTCATGGTGCTCAAATCAAATGGGGTGTGGAAGAACTAGTCTATTGAGGATGTTGTCATGAGAAGGATGTAAAAACCAGCCCTCATAATTTTAAGCAATTTACAAATGATTTAGAACATACTATGGCAAAATATTCTCACTGGGTTTTCTTAATAGCTCTATGAGATAGATGTTGTCATGATCATTTTAAAGATAACAATGCCTGTTATTTTCCTAGATTTTGGAAAACTAAATATAAAATGTTTCAGAGGTGTATGTATCATATATTTAAATAAGCAACATCTTCTACTTTAAAATGCTCTACGTTCAAAGAGTCCCTCCCCAGTGCCAAAACTAAAAATGTGAAGATGAACTATAACTTCAAATATACTGGTTAAAAAACAATCAGCACATTCACATAGCTAATAAAATAAATGGTAATGAATCAATTGAGAAAAAAGATAGCACTGTCAGTAAATCAATTTTGACTCATAGAGACTTGAGATAAAAGAACAGGTTTTGGGGGTGTCTGAGGCCGTAAACTTTTATGGGAGTAGACAGCCTCATATTTAATTCCTTGAAGTGACTAGTGGAGTTGAACTGCTGACCTTGCAGTTATCAGCTTTACTGCCAGGGCTCTTTTAACAGAAATATAGGTCACTAAAAAACAGTTGTTATCAATTTGATGAGGAGTGCTAATGGTGTAGTGGCTATGTGGTGTTACAGTCTCAGAAACCTCCGGTGGGTCGCTACTGAGTCAACATTGACATGATGGCATTGAGCTTATCAAGGTGACACAAGTTAGTAGTGATCTATGGGTGTCAGAGTTGAACTGTGCTTCATAAGGTTTTAAACCTTTCAATGTTTGCTTTTCTACAAGTATATAGCCAGTCTTTTCTTCCAAGGAACTTCTGAATTCACTCGAATGTTCAACCATTCTAGTGTTTTCCCTAGCCAGGGACTCCACAAATTACCAAACCACAATGAAACTCGATGCCATTAGATAATTCTGACTCACATTGACTCCATATATTAAAGAGTAAAACTATTGCATGTTGAGATCAGATTGTCAGATTTTTCTTCTGTGGTACTGATCAGTGGGTTCAACACACAGATTTTCAAGGTAAACTGTTGCACCATCCAGGGACTTTTCCTAAGTTCCAACTGCCTCCCATTTCTAGTTCTTGAGCTTCTAAATCACACTAACAACTTGCACTGGAACAGTACTGAATCCAAACTCAAAGTATAGATGTGCAAAGTATCCTCATTCTAAACTTATCAAGTAGACTCCATAAACTAAGGAAGCCACCCTTATCTGCAGGCAAATGTGACTCTAAAAAAAATTGTACCATAAAATCAGGTCAAATTTATCCGAGAATTCCAAAATGTTGAAAAAAACTAAATTCCAAAAGATAAAGTGCCTGAATCAACCTCTTATACCTAAAGAAAACAAAAATATAAAAAAATTGAGATTACTTGATGAAACATTCTCTTTTGGCTTGAAAACCAGCAGATTTTTTTTTGTGGGTATCACTGCCTGGGTGGGAGTAGGAGGCCCAGCCTTGGTCCTGGAGAGCTGTTGCTGGATTTGAACTACCAGCTCTGTGGGCTGCAGTCCCACACACAACCATTATGCCACCAAGGTTCAGCCCTGATAACCAGCAGATTTTACTGATTATCCAAAACTGAAATCACTATATCTGTCCTCTGTGGGCTGAAGCAAGGCAATATTTGACTAAAATATTTAAATTGAAGATACTAAGCCCAGAAAGTAAATACTGGATATGAAGAATATATACCACCCAAAAGTTGATGGCACACAGTGATGGGAAGTAAACATTTTGATACATAGCTTATACTTTATGCATCTTTAAAGCAACACTTGTGAATGGAGTGCCTAATTCAAAAGAACATTTAATAGCATGTGCTATAAGATAATACACTGCATGAGAAGTACTAGAGCTAAATGGCTATGGCAGAATATTCTTTAATTTTATTTTTCTTCAGATCTTCTCCAGCATTGCAACTGACACAAAACCATAGTATGTTTAAGCTATAACTACTATTCATTACTATCCTTAGGTTTTATTTTACTTTTCATTATGTTCGTTGAAAGAAAATTCCATAAAAGCAATCTCTTTCATTTCACCTCTGTGACTTCACTTCTTATTGCCCCCAAATTCTGACATTAAGTATTTTCCTTTCTCTTTTTCTGTTTACTTTTATCATATGAGGACAATAACAGAATTTGTCCCTAACTATCCAGATTGGACATAGCATTAGTCAATTTATGGTTCTACTCTCAAGAATCCTAATTTTTTTTAATACTTTTATACTGGGATCTTATATCTCTTATCACAATCCATACAATCATCCAGTGTGGCAAGCATATGTGCACACATGCTGCCATCATAATTTTCAATGCATTCTTTCCCATTTATGTCCTGATATCAGCTCCCCCGTTTCTTCTCCCCTCCCTCCCCCACTCACCTTTCCCCATGAACCCTTGATAAGTTATAGATTATTATTTCCACATGTTACATCATCCTCCTTTGTCCCTCACCTACTTGCCTGTTGTTTATCTCCCTGGGATGGGGCTCTAGATTGATCCTTGTGATCGATTTACACTTTCTCTCCCCACCCTCCCCTAATCCTCCTGGTATCACTACTCTTATTGTGGGTTCTGATGGGTTTATCTATCCTGGATTCCCTATGCTGTGGGCTCTTATTTGCAGCAGTGTGCATGCTGTGATCTAATCCAATTTGTAAGGTAGAATTGAGGTCATGATAGTGGGGGTGAAGGAAACACCAAAGAACTAGAGGAAAGTTGTGTATTTCATCAATGCTATACTGCACTTGACTGGCTCATCTCTTCCCTGTGACCCCTCTATGAGGGAATGTACAATTGTTTATAGATGGTGTTTGGTCTCCATTCACCTTGGGTATGGTTTTATTCTGGTTCTTAGATGCCTAATTCCTGACATCCCTTCAACACCTCATGGTCACACAGGCTAGTGTGTTTCTTCCATGTTGATTTTGTTGCTTCTCAGCTAGATGGCCAATTGCTTATCTTAAAGCCTTTAAAACCCCAGACACTATATCTCTTGATAGTCAGGCACCATCAGCTTTCTTCACCACATTTGCTCATACAGCCATTTTGTCTTCAGTGATTGTGTCAGGAAGGTGAACATCACAGAATAACAGATTATTAGAACATAAACGTTCTTAAGTTGAGGGAATACTCCAGTCGAGGCCCAAGGTTCATCTGCAACTGTAATTCTTAACAGATAGGAGTACATAGTTCTATTCTCCTCTTGTGTTTTATAGATATGCACACACACACACACACATATACACATATATTTTCATATGTGCATGCCTGTATTTAGGTCTCTATCAATGTCCTTTGCCTCCTGGTTCTTTCCACTATTTGCATTTACTTATCTCTTGTCCCACTATCACGCCTTCATTTGGATATAGTAATTCCTTGTTGCTACATTGCCCTTGATTAGGTCCCACTAGGCATCCTAAGATCTTCCATTGATTTTAGTTCACTTGATGTTCCCTTGTCCCTGAGTTGTCACCCCCAACCTCTTTCTTTCACCTACCTCCCCTTCTCCAGTATCCCCCTGGAGCCATTGGTCCAATTCTCTTCATCCCTGAATTATTTATCCCTCCTATCTTATCTACACAGAATGCAGTGCATTAATAAGTACAAAAAACAAGCAAAGCCAAATAAAACAACAAAAAAGTCAAAACCAACAGGACAATAATAACAGCAACAACAAAATCAATAACAACAGCAACAAAACAAAAACAGAATAACAATAACAAAGAGAAAGACACTGACAAAGATGGAAAAGCCTATAAATAACTATAAACCAACTCTGCTTGTTGGCCTTTAGGTATGTTTTCCACTTAAATCTGATGAGGTACCACACTCTACAAAGTGTATTTTTTGGTATTCCCTGGGGGTTTCATCACTGTGCTTCCCCTACTGCTGTGCTGCATGTCCTCAGTGCCTCACCTCAGCGCTGCTATGATTCAATGAGAGACACCATGTCCTGTGGTGCGGCCAACCCCATTGTCCTTCCCGGGCATTGTCTGTTCCAACCTGGAACAGCATCCTCAAGGCTTAGTCGGCCAGGATGTCCCTCCTACCTCCTCAATCCCTTTTCATTTCTCCCAGTGCTCTAATCTGATGCGCCCCTCACTCCAAGCTGCAGACCCAGAGCTATCTTCTAAAGCACGTTCTTCAGAGGAGGGCGGGGGTTGGTGAACATAGTCAGAACTGGGCCTGGCCTCACGGACCTCTCTATTGGTTCCCTGGTACATGCCAGTATGTTGTATTCATGTCTTCACTCATCAGTTGAGGCCTGGTCTCTCGTCCTGTGGAGATATAAACAACACCCATCCCTTGGGTGGATCAGTGACCTGCTCCCCTACTCACACCCATGTTTATTTTCTTCTTTTCCTCTCTCTTTCTTCCCCTCTTATTTAGTTGGCTATCATTTGTATCCCTGGATTGGATTTGGTCTCTGCCATAGTTGCTGGATCTCACCCCCGGGATGTACGTATATAGTAGCTTTTCCCTTATGGCCCATTTTTTAAAAATTTACCTCAGCGGACACATGTTGTACTTGTCCTTTTGTGCTTAACTTACTATATTTAGCATGATTTCTTCCAGTTCTTCCCATGTGGCAATATATTTCATGTGTTCATCACTGCATCTATTGTATGTATGTAACACAATATTGTTATCCATTCGCCAATTGATGGAAATTTGGGTGGTTTCCAACTCCATGAGATTGTGAACTGAGCTGCAATGAACATTGGAGCACAAATGTCTGACTGTGGTATGTTTGTTTCCTCTTCTGAGTATATGCCCAGTAGGGGGATTGCTGAGTCATACTGTAGCTAAATCTCGATCTGTTTTTGATACCATCAAATCAAATTCCATTGTGGCTATATATACCTACAGGTCCCCCAGCAAAGGATGAGAACTCCTATATCTCCACAGCCCCTCCAACACTTAATACTTTCTGATATTTTTAATTGGGCTACCCTTGTGGGCGTTAGGTGGTATCTCAAGTTGTTTTAGTATGCATTTCTCTTATGGCTAATGATTGGGGACATTTTCTAGTATGTTTATTGGCCATTCAGATTTCTGCCCCTGTGAAAATTCTTTTCAAGTCCTTTATCCAACTCTTCAGTGTGCAGTTAGTTTTTTTTTCTTATTGTAAGATATTAGTGGTATTGTAGATATGAATAATGAGTTTATCTGATGTGTTATTGCTAAAGAAGGCTTCCTAGTCTGTGGACTGTCTTATTAATCTCTTGATAAATGACTTTGATGTTACAGGTGATTTATCCTCAGGATATCTCACTTGTCAATTTTTGCCTCCTCTGTGTTTGTTCCTTCCCTATTTCCGAGAGTCTATTGCATTCCCTGTGCCAAGGATCTTAGGTTTGTATGAATTTCCACAGTAAAGGGCCTAAATTTGGGGGATTTAACCTCAAGGTCTACGATTCACCTTGAATTTATTGTAGTGCATGGAGGGAGAAAAGGGTCTTGCTTCATTTTTCTGCAGGTAGATATCCATTTTTTCCAGCAACATTAATTGAAGAGGGCTTCTGCTTCCCATTTGATATTTTGTGGGCCCTTATCAAAAAAATCAGTTGTCTGCACGTTGAAGTTTTTATTTCTGGGTCTTCAGCATTTTTCCATTGTCTGAATATCTGTCATTATAGCAATACTGTACTATTTTGACTGCTGTGGGTATATAATACATGCTAAAGTCAGTTAGTGCAAGCCCTCCCACTTTGTCATTCTTCTCTGCTAATTATGGGCTTCTTCCCACTCCATATGAAGGTGGTAATCAATTTTTCCAATTCTTTGAAGAAGGATAATGATATTCCTATTGGGACAGTATTAAACTTACATAGTGCCTCGTGAAGAACTGACAGTTTTACTACATTGAGTCTTCCAATCCATGGGCATGGGACATTCTTCCATTTGTTGAGGCCATTCTTGGTTTCTTGTAATTGTGTTCTAAAATTTTCCTCAGACAAATATTTTGTTTTTTTAGTCAGATGTAGCCCTAGACTTTTCAATTTGTGCTTGCCTATTGTGAAGGATACTACCTTTTTACTTGTTTATTCTGTAATCTTGTCTGATGAGTACAGTCATCTGAAAGATTTGTGTTTGTTGATCTTGTATCCTGTCATTGTACCATATTCCTCTAGAGCTTCCAACACTCCACTTGTGGGGTTTGGGGGATTTTCTACGTATAAAATCATATCGTTTGCTAGTAATGTTAGTTTGACTCCTCCTTCCCCAAATCAATACCTTCGATGTCTTTTCTTTGTTTTATGTCGTTAGATAGGATCTCCACTACAATGTTAAACAGGAGTGGGGACTAGGGACATACCTTTCTGGTTGCCCTATTAAGTGGAATTGTTTTCATCCTTTTGCCAATGATTACCAAGTTAACTGTGATTTTTTGATACATATCTTGTATATTATTGAGAAATTTCTCTTCTATTCCTATCTTCTTGAGTGTCTTAAACAGGAATGCATTTTTGATGCTGTCAGATGCTTTTTGCACATCTATTGATATTGTCATGACTTTCTTATAATTTTTCCTGTCAATGTGGTGAATAATACCAATGGTCTTTCATATGTTGAAACATCCCTGCATCACTGGTATGAATTCCACTCGTTCATGGTGCATTATTTTTTTATATTATTTTGTTAAGGATTTTTGCATCAATGTTCACTTGGGATATTGGTTTGTAGTTCTCAATTCTTGTGCGGTCCTTTTCCACTTTAGGTATCAGAGTTGTACTAGCTTCATTAAAAGAGCTTTGGGAGATTTATCAATTGTGTTTGCAGCCGCTGCCGCGCCATTGTTGCACTCTAACGCCAGCGCCGCCTCTAGCTTGCCGAGCTCCAGCTGAAGGAGCAGGGGGGTAAGTGAGGAGGAGTCGCTGCGGTGGCTCATTCCAAGCAGACTGCCCGCAAGTCAACCGGTGGTAAAGCACCCAGGAAGCAGCTGGCTACAAAAGCCGCTCGCAAGAGTGCGCCCTGTACTGGAGGGGTGAAGAAGCCTCATGGCTACAGGCCTGGTGCTGTGGCACTTCGTGAATTTGACGTTATCAAAAGTCCACCGAACTTCTGATTTGCAAACTCCCCTTCCATCGTCTGGTGAGGGAAATTGCTCAGGACTTCAAAACAGGTCTGCGCTACCAGAGTGCAGCTATTGGTGCTTTGCAGGAGGCGAGTGAGGCCTATCTGGTTGGCCTTTCTGAAGACACCAACCTGTGTGCTATCCATGCCAAATGTGTGACAATTATGCCAAAAGACATCCAGCTAGCATGTCGCATACGTGGAGACCGTGCTTAAGAATCCACTACGATGGGAAACATTTCATTCTTTAAAAAAAAAAAATTCTCTTCTTCCTCTTACTGGTAGTTCTGAATGTTAGGTTTTTCACTTCTGCTTTTTCCCATGGGGTCATCATGTACCTAAGTATATGATTGCGAGTGGAAAAAATAGGGGACAGAAATCAGGCATTGGCAGTTTTTCATTTTCATTTGTGTGTGAATTTTCAATATAACGCGAGGATATAAAGCATTAATGCAAGTCAAAATGTTTCAGTGAACACATTTCAGCAGCTCAACTTTATAACAATTATAAATAAACCTGTCAAATTTTTCTGGACAATGCCAACATTTGGATTCTTTTTAAAACAAGTAAATTTCTTATTGACGGCAACTAAATGGTGTTTGTAGCATTTTTATCATACAGTAGATTCCATCCATTCACTATACTTTTCTAACTAAGTTGTCCTACATACACAAGTACATGTTTTTAATGTTGTCTGTCTTCTGTGTCCTGTCAGTTTGCTATTAAAATGCATTAAACTATTAAAAAAAAAGAGTTTGGGAGTTTCCCCTCATTTTCTTTGTTCTGAAAGAGTTTGAGTAGGATTTGTGCCAGTTCTTCCCTGAATGCTTGGTAGAATACTTCATCTGATTTGGGGAATTTGTTGTTGTTGTTGTTGGCAATCCCTTCATAATCTTGTCTATTTCTACTATTGCTATGGATCTATTGAGGTTTTTGATGTCCATCTGGGATAGTCTAGAGAGAAATTGTTTTTTCAAGTATTTGTCCATGTCTTTCAAGCTGTTGAATTTGATAGAGTACAGGCCTTCATAGTACTGTGTAATTATCCTTTTGATTTCATTAGGGTTCATTGCAATGTCCCTTGTTTCAACCCTCATCCTCTCTATTGAAATTTTTTCCTTCTTTCTTTGGTTAGATTTACCAGCATTCTATCAATTCTGTTAATCCTTTCAAAGAACCAACTTTTAGCTGCATTAATGCTTTCCATATTGTTCTTGTTTTCACTCTCCAGTATCTCAGCTCTGATTTTTATTTCTTTCCTTTCTATATTAGGATTGTTCTATTGACTGCTCTAATTTGGTGTAAGTTTGTTGCCAGCATATCAACCACAAGTCTCTCTTCCATTTTCATGTGTGCATGTATTTCTGTCAGCTTTCCTCATGTAAATGCGTTTGCTGTACCTCAAAGTTTTTGGTATGCTGTATTTTCATTCTCATTGCTTACTGGAAACTTCATTTCATCTCTAGTCTGGGCCAATATCTACTCCTTTTACAATACAGAATTATTCACACTCCAATTTTTACTCTTGTTTTCTTCACCATCCTTCAGTTCATTTCCAGTTGTATGGCACAGTGATCTGAGAGAGATGTCTGTATCATCTCTATGTGCTTGAATTTATTCAGGTTTGACTTGTGTCCCAGCATGTGCACTATCTTTGGATATGTGCCATGTGCACTTGAAAAGAATGTGAGTTTTTTTGCATTTGGGTGGAAAGCTCTGAAAATATTTGTCAGGTCAAGTCGTCCAATTGTACTGTTTAGATCTGTAGCTTCCTTGTTGAGTTTCTTTACCTGGCACCTGTCTTTTTCAGAGAGAAGTGTATTAAATCCACCTACTATGATTGTTGTGCCTATGATTTCTTTTTTCATCTTCTGGCATATTTGATTTACAAATTGGGAGGGTCTCTCATAGGGCGCATATGTATATTATGCTCACTGGTCCATGGTCTAATGTTCCCCTGAGCATTACATAGTACTCCTCTTTATCTCTTATTTTGACTTGTACATTGAGATAAATTTTGTCAGAGGTCAAGATTGGCAACCCTGCTTTCTTTGCATTGTCATTTCTTCACATAATTTTATCCAGCCTTTAATCCTCAACCTGTTTCTGTCTGCAAACTTGAGATGTGTCTCTTGTAGGCAGCAGATTGATTGGTAATGCTTTCTGAGGCTGTCTTTTAGCCTCTGCCTTTTAATTGCTCAGTTAAGCTCATTGATGTTATCACATCCAAATGTAATGTCATCTTGTACCTTTTGTGTTTGTTGTTTTCCTACCAACTTTTCTTATCAGTTTCTGTCTGTATGTGTATGTTTCATTCTTGCCTTCTTTCCACTGTTGAGCTAATGCTGTCTGGGGTTGTTTTCTATTTGTCACCCTCTGGGTAGAGTTGTTCTATGTGATGATCTCTTATTTGCACTCGTTGTTAATCTTCTACCCATACTGTATTGTCAGGTATCTTCTGTAGGATTGGGTTTCTTTTTATATATTCTTTGAGTTTTTCTTTGTCTGTGAAAACTCTTACTTCTTCATCTATCTTTATAGATATTTTGGTCAGGTGTAGTATTCTTGGATTTTAATTATTTTCCTTCAAATTTTGGAATTTGTTACTGCATTCTCTCTTCTTCTTCATCATTTCCACTGATAGATATGAACATATTCATATTTGAGTATCTTTATATATGACTTTTTTTTCACTAGCTGCTCTTATGATCCTCTCTTTTTTCTCATAGTTGGATAATTAAATTACTATATGTCTTGCTGACTTCTTCTTGGTATTCAGTCTGGCTGGTGTTCTCCCAGCCTCCTGATTGGCTGCCTCATTTTCCTTTACTAAGCCAAGGAAATTTTCCACTAAGTATGCCCTTGCTATTTTCTCCATTGACTTCTATGTTGTTGGTTGTTCTGGTAATCCAATTATTCTAATATTGTCCTTCATAAAATCAGATATGGTTCTCAGGGTTTCTTCAGTTTCTATGATTATCTTATTTCCTTGTTTTCCCTGGTTTGCTTGGTTAACCTATAGGTCACTGGTGTGATTCTCTGCCTCTTCAAGTCTGATGGCAAAGTCTGTTAATTTACTACTGGATTTTGTTATTGTATCCCTTAAATCTTGTATTTCCCTTTGGTGTGTTGCATTTCTCTCCACTGTCATTTCTTCATTTTTCTCTATTTTCCCTTATATCCTGTATGATGTCAACAAGACTTCTGAAAATTTCTATCGGTGGTAGGGCAATATCTCCTTCTATGCACATCGTCATGTTCATGACTTATTCTGGCATTATCTTCTGTTTCTCCTGCTTTTTCATTGGGGCTGTTGTCGCTGGTTGGTGTATACATGTTGTTTTAAAGCATCCCAGTGCCAACTTTCAGAGTTGTAGAGCACTGGGCTCTTCTTTGGGGAATTTATATGAGTGCTTCTATGAACTACCTGCAGGTAGCTGCACTGGGGGTTTAGGCGCATGCTGTATTCCCCCGTGGTTTCAGTCTTACCCTTGCCAACCCGTATTCTTTTATTTGGAATGTAGTTGGATAATCCTTTCACCAGAACTGGTCAGGTGGTTGTGGGCCAACAAGTATGGCATTTCGCTGGGTAATCTCTCAATAATATGTAGTGGTGTGTCCACTGTGCTTGGAGCACTTCGAGTGCCATGTGGTGTTTCCCTCTGCAACTAGAGTATGGCAGATGTCATGTGGGTGTACCCCCCCCTTGTTGTAGAGAATCATAGATTGCAGGTGGAATTACCCTAGTCTGAGAGAACACCGTGGAGCACCATCAATGAGGGGTCGTAGTTCTCCAGTCATCTGCAGGGTCTTGGGGTATAGGCTGGAGTTCCCTCAGATGTTTTAGGGGAGATACCCCAGGAACCTGGGATATGGTGGAGGAGAGGCGTGATTTCTGCAGCTGCATGTAAAGTCAGCAAATGTGGATGGGTGCCTCACCAACTGGGCAGTCAGAGTTGTTCTAGGTGGAGGGGAGTGGGCTGAAGGTCTGTTGTGGCTTGTGAAAGGAAGGATAGGGAGAAGAGAAGAAAATAGAGAAAGGACTAACAAAGACAAGAACAAAAATAAAAACAAACTAACATGAACAAAATGCAAAGACAAAACAAAAATATAAACATTCAAGAAAAGAAAACAACAAAAAAGGAAATTGAATGTGCTGAGTCTGTGAAATGAAAGAGAGAAGAGCTAGAAGGGGAAAGAAAAAAGAATGAAAAAGACAGATAAAAAGATGGCTGAACACTGTGCAGTGCCATTTGTGGTGCTGTCTCATGCTACTTGCAGCACGTGCACAGGAGGCAGGCTGGAGCTCTCCCAATTGGGTGGGTGGAGTTACCCTCGATAGTGAGTAGGGGCCTGAAAACCAATGGTGGCATGTAGAAGGAAAGAGAGAGTGATGAGAGGAACAGAAAAGAAGAAATAAAAAAGAGTAAAACAAAGAAGATAAAAAGAAAAGAAAGTTAAACATAAAAGAAAGAAAGAAAAGAAAGAGAAAGGAGAAACACAACACAATTGTGCTCAGTAAGATTGACTTTGGTGGGAAAGAGAGAAGAAATAAATAGAAATTGCTGATCATTTATCCTCTGAATGTTTAAACCTGGGTTTAAACCCTGCCCCAAGGTGGCAGATTGGTGTGCCCTTTAATTGCAGGGTTCCACTGTGCTGGGCATAATTCCCCTAGTGGGCAAATTATAAGAGTCCAGATTATAGAGTTCAGACTGAGGTTTCTTCAGCAATGCAGAGCACTGTTGAGGGCTGTCACAGTTACCTTGTGTGGTGTGAAGTGCTCCCACTGAGGGCAGGATGGAGTTCCCCCTGCTAGTTGGGTTGAGTTGTCCTTGGTGGAGGGTAGTGGTTTGGAAGTCAGCTGTGACATATGAATGGAAAGAGAAGGGTAAAAGAAGGAAAAGGGAGGACTGAGCCCCACTGGCGTAGTGGTTGAGTGTGGGACTGCAGTCCATTGGCTTGGCAGTTCAAATCCCCCAGCAGTTCTCCTGGAGCAAGGCTGGGTAGCTCCCATGACCACCAGAGGGCATTGATGCAAAAAAAGAAGGAAAAGGGAGAAAACTAAGAAAAAAGAAAGACAGCAAAACTAAACACCCCCTTGAGACCAATTGTGGTGGGAAAAGTAAAAGGGCAAGGGAATAAAGAAAGAAGAAAAAGAGAAGTCTAGCAGCAGGAGCTCTGGGTGGGTTTAAGCAGTCATGTGGGTTGATTTTAGTTTTGCTCTTTTGATACAAGCATTATTGCAATAAATTGCTTTCTGACTTTTGCTATGTCTTCAAGGTAATTGTGTTTTCAATCTCATTTGTCTTATGGAAGTTTTAAATTTCATCCCTCATTTCTTCAATTACCCAACAATTTTAAAGCAAAGTAAAATTCAATTTCTTTGTATTTGATTTTCTTTCCATTGTTGATATCCAACTTTATAATTTTATCAAACAGATCTGCTTATAGTATCTTGTGGCCCAAAATATCTATGACCCAAACATATTTTGGACAATATTCCATGTGAACTGGAAAATAATGTATATTGTGTGATTGTGAAGTATAATGTTCTGCATATAGCTAAGCAGTCATGTGGGTTGATAGTGTTGTCTAGGTCTTAAGTGATTTTGTTGAGGATCTGTATAGTCATTCTGTCCTTCCTCAAGAGTAGTGTCTTATACCAAGGTCTCAAGTAGAAAATATTTGGAAATGAATATGGCAACATGTGTATAAATATGCTTGATACAAATGATATATTGAATGTTATGAGAGGTGTAAGAGCCCCCAATAAAATCATTGTGAAAAAAGGAGTAGTGCCTTAAATTCTCTCTTTGAATTATTATAAATTCTCTCTTATTTCTCTCTTTGAATCAATAATAATTTAGTTAATGTATTTTTTTGAGGGGGGGCATCACTGCCCTGGTGTAGTTAATATATTTTTAAGATTTTTAATAGATTCCATACATGACTTCTAGTTATTTCTTTTGCTTAACTATCCCTTTCATCATTATATAGTATACTTCCTGTCTCTCGTTTTAGATGTTGACTTGAAATCTATTATCTGAGAGTAACATTGCAACTCCCACTTAAAAATTTTCCATTAGCTCAATACTTTTCCAACCTTTTATTTTTTGTCTCTTTGTATTTATGTCTAATGTTTGCTTCTTGTAACTATCATATCAATGGCTTCTATTTTCCAATCCATTATATTACTCTCTGCCTCTGACAAATGTATTTGTCAATTTATTTCAGTGTTACCTTTGATAAGTATGTGTTAATAAGTATCACTGTCATTTTTCTGTTTCTGTGTGTGTTCTTGTGGATTTTTCTGTTCTGCGTAGCATTCTGTGTTGAGTTAATTTTTTGTCAGTATTCTGTCTTTGTTATTGTAGTGCTCTTTACTAATTCTTTGGTATCTTCCTCTTTTTTATATTTATGAGTGTATTAGTCCGGGTAGACTAGAGGAACAAATTTCATAGACACACATATGGATATAAGTAAAGAGTTTATATACAAAAGGAATGGAACATCCCAGCGAAGTTCAGTTCAAAGTCATAAGTCCGATATTAGCCCATATGCCTGATACCAGTCTATAATGTTTCCTTCTGACTCACAAAGTCACAGACCAGTGGGTGCAGAGTCCCGGAGCTGGCAGGGGTCCCCTCATGACTCCTCATTTCCAGGGCTCAGGGTCCATCAACAGCATCTAGTGGTGGCAGAAGCAACTTAGCGCTGGCAGGGTCTCCCCATGGCTTCTCCAGCTTCAGAGGTCTGGTTCCATCAAGGCAAGGCCATGTGACTTCTTCTCCAGCTCCTGCAGCAGCTCAGACACTGCCATCTTGTCTTGACCATGATTAATCATCTCTGAGAACTAACTCCCAACAACCAGGGAGCTAGCTTCTCATCTTCACAAGGGAAATATCGCGAGATTTCCCAGAAGTCTCAGGAGAAAGCCATGCCCACAAAGAAGCCTCTTTGGCTACTCAGTGGCTATTTCCAGATTAACAGGCTAGACTCCACCCCTACATTTCAATCATGAAATTAACATAAGCACATGACTGCCACAATGAGGTTTATCCATTTTCTTTGAGAGTGCTTTTTAAATTTTGATATTCTTCCCAAGATTACAACTGTAATTATTCACTGTTTAAAACTCCTTTATTTGCATACTGGTGCTTATTATAGCAATTTGAATAATAGCTAAAAGATAGAAGCAATTAATAATCCAAATGTCCACCAATAGAGAAATGGATAAACAAACTCTGACACATACATACAATGGAATATAATGAATCCTTAAAAAGCAGTGATGAGGACTGGGCCCTGGTGGCATAGTGGTTGTGTGTGGGACTGCAGCCCACAGGGTTGGCAGTTCAAACCCAGCAGCAGCTCTCCAGGAGCAAGACTGCGCCTCCCACTCGCACCAGAGGGCAGTGATGCGCCCCCCCCAAAAAAATCAGTCATGAGTCTGTCACACCTTACAATATGGACAAAATTGGATGACATTAAGCTCAACAAAGGTAGTCAATCTCATAAAGATAAATTGTTCACAACATAATAATAATAATAATAAAAGGAAAGGAAAAAATTTCGCATCAAAGAAAAATACTTTGAAGACAAAGATGAGGCTGAGGCCTGGAATTTGTGGGAGAGGGAGGAGATAGGAGGCAATTAGGTTGGTAGGAATAGAAAAATACAATAAAGAACCTCATACATAGGTGTTTTCTTGGGATACTGTCATTGTTTTTGATGAAATGATCTGTGCAATTCAATATAGTCTGTTTTTCTTTGAATGTGTTATATTCCACAAATAAAAAAGGAAAATTATAATCATGCATAAAGGTTTTTGTTGTTGTTGTTGTTGTCTGGTGGGAGTGGGAGTCCCAGCCTTTCTCCTGGAGAGTTGTTGCTGGATTTGAACCTCCAAGTCAGTGGCCCGCAGCCCCTCACTCAACCATTATGCCACTGGGGCTCAGCCCAAATAAAGTTATTTTTTAAAAAGAGAGAAGGGTCACAGGCTCAAAACTTCTCCAGATTCTTTATCCACCATACTTGAACACCGATCTGAAGGGTTAGAAAAGGAGGAAAAACTGAAAAAAGTAAAACTGTAAGTGACTTTCCTCATTGGAGGAAAAAGATTGGTATTATTCTGAGGCCCTTGAATTCCCACACAAATTTTAAGATAAGTTTGCTACATTTTTCAAAGAAGCAAACTGATAGTTTGATAGAGGTGGTTCTAAGCTTTCGTTAGATTTATATGCATTTACAAATTGCAGATGGTATCACCTTGGTTGATTTTAATATTTTAACATAAATGCTAACCCTACTCTCCTTCAGGCAAGGTTTTTGGAAATCAAGATTAAAAAGGTTGCGCAGAAAATTTATGTGTGTATTTAATCTGTGCGAATAGTTGCTGGGAACGATGGTCACCAGCATCACAACATTGTGAGAAATGGGAAGTGGAATTCTAGTGCAGCCTCTTAACTTGGGAGGAAGGAGAAAACCTTTCTTCTGGTCAGCACATTTCCACACAACCTGATATTCCTGGTAATTCACTAGATGATGTATTTTGTCTATCTCTTAAGATCCTCTTAGATAATGAATGATCATGAAACATCAACCTATTGTTCCACTACCACTATCTCTAGATTGTTTCCCCATAACCCTATAATAATTGCTTTATAAAACCATAATCAAGTTATTCTAATTTAAATGATCCTCTGTTTTCTTCAGGGGCTTTGATTGATAAATCAATGTTATCTCAAACCAGTATCTGAATACAGAGTAGCCCAACTAGTTGGTAGTACAACTCATTAAGAAGTAGAAACTTTTTGTGTCTCTGCTGAATAAGTCATGTGACACCATGGTCCTTTATGGTGATCTTGCTAACATGTAGGCACTAGACATAGTCCTAGTAGGCTACTTGTCAACTTTCTTGTTCAAAATTTAAAATGTGGCCCTTTTTAGGAGTCCATGTAACATGGAAAACAAATAAATTGAATTTTCATCTTAAGAAGAAAGAAATGTACTTGTATTGCTCTTCACTTTAATATTTTCTATCTGCACTATTCCTTTTATTTATTTTTTAATTATTTTCAGTGCAGATCCATATCTCTAGCTTTTAATTTTAGATGTGAAATTTGTTTATTTTGATTTCTACAATAATTGTTTTGACTTATAGGTGGTATTGTTTAGTAAGTTGATCTCATGCTATTGCTTATTCTGCTATTGCTTATTCTCTGTCCAAGTAGCATCATTTTGGGTTTTTTGTAAGTTTGGTCTTGTTCTTACAAATTCCTTTAATTTAACCTTATCTAGAAATATCCTTAGTTCTCCTTGATATTTGAAGGATCATTTGCTGTGCAAATGATTCTTGTTTGGCATTTTTTTTTCCACCATTTTGTATGTTTCATCCTATTGCCATCTTGCCTGCATGGTTTCTGCTGAAAAACGCAGAATGTGGTCCTATGGATTTCTGTTTCATTAATTTTTTTGTTGTGCTCATCACCACCCACTGCCCATACCTTCTCCCCTGCCCCCAAACAACATTAGATTTCTTTCATTGTTTTGGGTTTTTCTTAGCTTGATTATGATGTGTTGCAATTGTTTTCTTTTAGTGTTTATCCTATTTGAGGCTCCGTTAGCGTCTTAAAAAAGCCAATTTTATTAGGCCATAATTCAGACATCATACTATTCAGTGGTTCCGTCATATACAAGAATCTTTAAATAATTATTGTCTCTTTAGATCCACTTACCCTGAGTTTCCTATACTGAAAAGCATAGAAAACTATACAACGGAGAGTCAAGAAGGCTGTACACAATAACAAAATACAACAGAAATAAAATTTAGTTTGAAAAAAGGGAGATCAAGTGATAAAGATTTGATCATTCAAGACATATGTTTAATTGTTATCTACTATAATCATCTCTCCAATGTTGTCTGATAACAAATCTATCCTCATTCCTTGACTAGGACCACAGGGAAATCAATGGAGGCTTATACTATGTGTAAGTTCTGGAAATGGATATTGGGATTCCACTGTCATCCATAGCTTTCTGCAAATCAGAATTTCAAAACATAAGTTCTGATATTATTCTCTCCTTCAGATTTGGATTTTATTATTCATAATTCTTGGATCAAACAGGTTAATATGCTTCTTCAATGTGGACTTAACTGATGACTCACTTATATGGTGCTTGTTTAAAAACAAACCTTTAAAACCCCAAACACTATTCTTATTGATAGTCAGGCACCATCTGTTATTTTTTGCTTGTTTTGTTTTCCACACTTTGGTATAGTGCTCATTTCTTTTACATTTACCTCATGAGGTAGTGTATTAAGCAGGGGTATGTCATAAAAACTAATTATTCTTTAGATAAAAGCTAGGATTAAGTGTAAGCCTTAAAATGTCTCTGACTCAACTTGTGGACATCTTTGTCATTTTGTTAAAAAACATTATCAATCATCTCGTTGGAAGATAAGGTCCTTCTTTTATTAGTATCATTGATCTAGCACATGGTAGTGTATTTAAAGCAAAATTGAGAAAAGGTAGGCTAGGTACAAAACACAGTGTACAGATTAAATCCTTATGTAATTGGACACTATTTATGCAACAATGGAATTGGTAGTTGTGCAGAATTTACAATAGTAGTCACTGACAATGTCAAAGCCTAGTCTTCCGAATTAATATGTCTTAAAGAAGCAAGTAAGGCATTGAAGTAGGAAGCAAACAGTACACCTACTGACAGTTCAATTGGTAGAACTGTGCTCATCCTCATTACACACCATGTAGTTTCAGGCTACAAGTGTGCTTGAGGTAGAACTCAGTTAATCTAGTGGGATTTCCACATCATATTCTTCTGATATGGCTTTTGAAGATCCAGGGTTAAATGTCTCAGTCTTCTGTACATGGTTTGGGTCTCCTGCTGCTTTACAAGAACTCCATTCAGGTCTATACCTGGAAGCCCCTGGGAACCAGGAATGGCTGGCTTAGTCCCAGTTATGACAGACTCCCATGGTGTCAATGTTCAGATCACTTGGCTTTTCTTTACTTCGGCTTCAGAGATTCAGTATTTCAGTGTTTTCTTTCATAATTTTTTAGCACATCTTTGAAGAAGAGAGATTGTGCAGTGTGTCTGCCTAGTTCTCTACTTTTTCCAGTAGTTTCTGTTATTTAACATTTGTGCAGCATATTTGCACAAAGTAATATGTCATTTGATTACTTGATTGTTGCTTTCATAAAGTTTGATTTTGTAGCCAGCTAAAATGACATTTTGGAAAACTTTAAACCTTTAATCTGTTGATGGTAATATATTGGTCAGATTTTGAAAAGTTTTATTTTCCTTACATTTAGTGGTAATATCTAGCGAAGACTGCAGACTTTAATTTTCTTTCTTTTTTAAAAAAATCATTTTATTGGGAGTTCATGAAACTCATCACAATCCATAAATAAGTCCATTTTGGGTCAAGTACATCAGTACCTCTGCTCCCCTCATCATTTTCAAAACATTTGCTTTCTATTTAAGCCCATGGCACCAGCTCATCTTTTCCTCTACCACCAAGCTTCCCCCTCCCTGATGAACCCTTGATAATTTATAAATTACTCTTACTTTTTCATATCTTACACTGTCTGATGCCTTCCTTAACCCACTTCCCTATTGTTCATACCCCAGGGAAGAGGTTGCATGTAGAGCCTTATAAACGGTTCCCCCTTTCTTCTCCACATCCCCTCCACCCTCCCAATATCGCCACTCTCATCATTGGTCCTGAAGAGATCACCTGCCCTGGATTCCTCATGTTTCCAGTTCTTATCTGAACCAGTGTACATGCTCTGGTCTAGCCAGATTTGTAAGGTAGAATTGGGATCATGATAGTGGGAAGGCGGAAGCATTGAAGAACTAGAGGAAATTTGTATGTTTTGTCGTTGCTCCACTGCACCTTAACTGGTTCATCTCCTCCCTGTGACTCCTCTGTAAGGGGAAGTCCATTACCTACAGATGGGCTTTGGGTCCCCAACCTTACTTCCCCTCATTTGCAATAATATAATTTTTTTAGTTCTTTGACACCTGGTTCCTGATCCCTTCTTCTATGTGGGCTTTTGTTGCTTCTGAGCTATATGGCCACTTCTTTACTTTCAAGCCTTTAAGACACCAAACACTATATTTTTTAACAACCGGGCACCATCAGCTTCCTTCACCATTTTGCTTATGTAGATTTGTTTTCAGCAATCATTTCGGAAAGGTGAGCTTCATGGAATGCCAATTTAATAGAGAATTATTCCACTGAACCCATGCACTAATGTCAATTTAATAGAACAAAGTGTTCTTGCATTAAGGAAGTACTCAAGTGGAGGCCCAGTGTTGAACTGTTGCCTTAATATTAACCCTGTATATATGCACATAGATATATTTCCTCATCATCATATATAAATATATTTTCCTATGTACATGCCTGTGTTTAGAACTCTATAAATGCACTTTGTCTCCCAGTTCTTTCCTCTATGTCCTCTTGCCCCATTATCATGCTCAGCCTTCATTTGGGTTTCATTAATTTCTCTTGGTTACCTTACACTTGATCAATCCCTACCAAACCTTTCCCACCCTCCTTGTCACTGATTTTGAACACCACCTCCTTTCTCCCACCTTGCCCTCTCCCATAGATTCCCTGGAACCATCAGTCCCATTGTTTTCTCTAGGGACGGTCTTATCTTATCTAGATAGACCTGCATAAGTAATAATATGACACAAAAACCAAGACATAGCAAGATGAAGTGACAAAAGAAAACAACATGATAACTACAGCACACAAAAAAATCAATATCCAGGAAAAGTATATAATTAAATACTACTACTACTACTACTATTTATAAACCTATAAATAGTTCAAGGTCTGTTTGTTGACCTCTAGAAGTGACCTCTCGTTGAGTCCAATGGGTTCCACACCCTGGCCCCAAAGTTTATTCTTGGTACTGCCTCAAGACCTCCATGCTCTGCTCCCCCCACGACTCTGCTGCACACTCTTAGTGTTTTCCTCTGTGTGATAGTGTCAGACCAGATGCAATCCCTACATTGTGTCTCCAGTGTTGTTCCCCATGGGACATTGGGTCAACTGATCCTCTCTGTGCATTGACTGTTCTGAGTGGGGATATCATCCTCAAGGTTTGGTGGGCCAGGATGTACTCCAATCTCTCTTCCTCCCCCTTTATTTGCTCCCATGTGTTCTGGTGAGACATGTCCCTCTCCTCTGAACTTCAGTGCTGTCCTCTAAAGTAAATTCCTCTGGGGTGAGGGGCAGTTGTCCATATGGTTGGAATTAAGTCCAGACTCTCAACTCCATGGCATCATGCAGCATTCATGTTCTGGAATACTGGGTTTAAGTCTGGTCCCTCTTTCCTTATGGATATATAAATGATAATCTCTCTTTGAGTGGGTTAGTGCCCTGTTCCCCAACTACACTTTGACACATTGCTATCGCCCCCACCCCCCACCTCTTTTTAGTTGGCTACCATAGGTAGCTCTGGATTTGGTCTAGCCTCTGCAATATTACCTGGACCTCACCCCAGGAATTTTTATAAATCACAGATTTTTTTTTAATTGCAGATGATTGAGTGGAACTGCTCCCTAAGGTTTCTGAGGCTGATTTAGCAGTTCAACCCCACCAAACTCTCCATGGGCGCAAGATGAGGATTTCTAGTGCAGTAAATATTCAGCGTCTTTAGGATCTCCACAGTGTAATTCTACCTTGTCCTATATGGCAAGTGTGAATCAGAATCGACCTAATGACAGGGAGGCTGTTTACAGAGGATGTCTGCCATATATTTGTCCTGAAGAGCAGAAACAAAATAAGATGAAATAATATCAGGAAGTTACACTCCCTAGGACAATCAACCATTGATCAAAAGAGCAGCTTTTTCCTAGTGATAAAGTTGAAAAGAAATGGATTGGAAAGAAGGATGTTACTCTTGCATAATGGTTGGTTGGAGGCCTTGGTTACTTGCTGATTGTAGGAGCAGTTAATCCGCCACTCTCTAGTGGTGTTTGACTATTCACTATCTGCATCAGAGTAAGCTACACACCAGAGTAGGTGGAGCAAACCAGAGGAAGCAGTAGAATCTTGAGATAACTTTCAAGATTCCTGACTCTTTTATGAGAATCTCTCCTTGAGTGTTCATGAGATATAAATCCAATGGGTTATCTGGTCCATGAGTGTGCCATATTACATGGTAAAAAAGATTTTGTGATTAAGACCTCTTAATCACCTGAATTTGAGTAAAAAAACCCAACCAAACAAATGAAGTTATTCTATGGAAGTTTAAACTAATCAAGTCACTCCTAGAGATTGATTGGAGAGATTGGAAGCTGGGGGTGGAGGGGTAGGTGGGGTAGGGGTAGGTTGTTGGTTTTGAAGGTGTTATGACACACATAGTCAAATGCCTTGGCATGGTCAATAAAACACAGACAAACCTACTTATTTCTGGTATTCTCTGATTTCAGCCAAGATCCGTTTGATGTCAGCAATGATATCTCTCATTTTATATCTTCTGAATCCTGCTTGAATTTCTTATATCTCCTTTTTGATGTACTACTGCAACAGCTTTTGAATGATTTTCTGCAAAATTTTGCTTACCTCTAGTCTTCATTATAGGAGCCCTGGTGGCATAGTGGTGTGCTAACTGCAAGATCAGTCATTCAGAACCACCAGCTGCTCCTTGGGAGACACAGGAAATTTTCTACCCCCATAAACAGTTACAACCCCCCAGGGGCTGTTCTCCTGTGCACTATCAGGTCCCTATGTGTTGGCTTCGACTCAATGGCAGTGTGCTACATTTTAAAAATTAATTATATTATTTGATTGTTTGCACGTTTTTTGTCCTCTTTCTTCATAATGGATACAAATATAGGTCTGTTCCCATCTCTTGACCAGATAACTGTGATCCAAAATTCTTAGCATAGACTAGTGAATCTTTCAGTGCTTCACCAATTTACTAAAGCATATCACCTGACAGTCTGTCAATGCCTGGTGCCTTGTTTTTACTAATACATTCAGTGTATCTTGGGCTTCTTCCTTCAGCACCAATAGTTCTTAATCATATGCTACCTCTTGAAATAATTGGAAAATATCCAGTTATTTTTGGTAGATTGACTCTTTGTATTTCTTTCATCCTTTTTAAAAAATTATTTTAAAAATATTCTATGGAATCTTTCAATATTTCAACATTAGTCATTAGAGAGATACAAATTCATACTATGATTAGATAAAATCTCACTCCCGCAATAATGGTTTACACACATACACACACACACCCAACAAAACAAAATTTTAAAAAGCTGCATGTGTTGATAAATTTGTGATGTGATTGAAATCCTATATATACTTATAGTAGTATTTTGCAGTAGTATAATACTTTATAGAACCTAGAGCATATGGAATTTCTTCAAAATGCTAGAAATGGGGCTGAACCCTAGTGGCGTAGTGGTTGTGTGCGGGACTGAGGCTCACTCGTGGTTCAAATCCAGCAGCAGCTCTCCAGGAGCAAGACTGGGACTCCCACTCCCACCAGAGGGCTGTGACGCCCAAAATAAAAGAAAACAAGATGCTAGAAATAGAAATGTTTTATGATTCAGAAATCTCAACCTTGGTAATATAATCTGGAGATACTAGCGCAGTGACAAAATAGACAAATGCACTCCCCTATTCATTAGAGAATTATAAAGAATTATAAAAAAATCTCCCAAGGGTTCATTTATGGATGAATGGAAAAATAAATTGCAGTACATCTCTATAATGGAATATCATACAAACATAAAGAATAATAATGAGAACATAAAATCATAGATTAATTTGGAAATCATGCTGAATGAAATAAGTTAATTTCAAAAAGAAAATATTGTATCATCTCATGTATATATTAAAAAAACAAGAATAGATGAACACATAAAAAATTATTTTCTTTGATAGCTACAGGTATTAGAGGGCTAGGGCTACAGTCACTTGCTATAATAAACTCCAAACCAAATACACTGACATAAATTTTATAACATTTTAGGTCATAAAATTAGTACAGTTTCAAGATTGCAAAACTTTACAGGAGCAGACAGCTTCATCTTTATCCCCTGCAGAGGCATGTGGGATGAATCACTGATCTCTTCACTAGCAGTTCAAGACCTAACTCACGTCATCACCAGAGTTCCATATGCTTTCTGGTAACGGAAAATGCAAAGCAGAATATGGAGTAAGGCAGCACAATTTGACCAAGGAACATGAAGCTACTGAGATGTATGCAAGAATAAAGAAAAAGAGCAATAAATGTAATAATTGATAAGATTTGGCAACTATACTAACCAAAATATATTTGTGGTTACATAGTAGCTATGTATGCTACATGGGTATAGAAAGCTATAGGTAGTACATTTTGTGTATATATGCAAATGTTTCAATGAGCCACATGTCTAGTCTAATTTAGTCTAAGCCAATCTAATGTAACTTCATATGGGCACAGACACAGAGATCTCCTTGACATATTCAAACACTCCTTAAGCCTGATTTAATGCCGAAATGGCTTAGGACCAGAGTGTTGTGTGGTAACTTGATCTCTTTCCATTTGTAGCAGAGGAGAATGAAGGACGACTAGTCCACTGGACTCATAGTTTACATGAATCATGGTATTTTCTAGCCTAAGAACAAAAGAACTGAATTGTGTTTGGCTACTATCACAAACCATTCTTAGTTTAAGGACACAAGAGAAATTTTGAGAAAGAAAGGGAGGATGTAGAACAAAAATTTAAATTCCTAAAAATGACCTGACTTATTTAATTGACAGATATTAGAGGAGTCCCTAGGACTATCTTCCTAAGATATTCTTCTAATGGAATCAAAGTCACTCATAGAGGACTCTTTCAGTCAAATAAAAAATTAGTTTATAATGTAGACAATATCAGCCATGAAGAAATTTCTCACCTATGTAGAATGTGCTCCATTAAATAACTAACTTTATGAGTCAGTATTTATCCAAAAGCAAAAGTGCCTAGAAATGGTGTGGGGGCCTTGTTTGACTTCTCTCAGTTATATAAAAGGAGAACCCAACTTCACATCTGCCTAAACAGTAAGGTCAGAAATACCTCCACCCTTTACCCTTTATTTTCCTTTTCTCACACAAACCACCCCTCTCATGGAATTGTTTCCTTGTTGAGTTTAAAAATCCATTGCAATGGCCACACAGAACTCACAGGTAAAAGTGATGAATATAGGGGTTTATTAGGAAAGCTAACTGCTACAAGTGTATTCAGTTCTTTTGTCTCAGCAATGTGGTTCCTTGGCCTTTACCTTGCTTTAGAAATTATTACAAAACATCTTTAACTGTGATCAGTGTCCCCAGGGCACTGTGCTTTCAGGCCTAACCTCCAGCCTGAGTACACCGGACTTTAATCCTTCTGCTTACTGGAAGCTCTCCTGATTTTGGTACAGTGCACTCTGGCATTTCTGCTGCTTCTGCCACTTCAGGCAAGAACCCCGGATGTGCTCAGCTGGTGACTTTTCTCTCATGATTGCTATGGAAGCCCTCTGTCCCTGCGTCTGAAAGGGCCCACTTTTGTATCCACTAGAATGGCAAACATGATCAGTCCTTGAGTGAGGGTCCTCTACATCTTATTTGAATTGAAAGTCTATAGATGGAAAAGCCATTTTTAGCATTTGCACTTCATTATAAAATGCAGGCAGGGCATGAACAATACAAGGATGCTATATAAGTGAAGCAGAATAAACTGGTTATAAAGAGTGAGAAATTTAATTATACAGTAAATTAGGTATCCATTAATAGCTACTATACAAAATATTCTATGATATTTGTCACGATTTTCACAACATGTCATCATTCATTCTAGAAGAAGCCCTGGTAGTACAGTGAGCAATACATTTTGCTGCAAACCACATGATCAGCAGCTCAAAACAGAGTGACAGTCGGCAACTCCAAGTGCACGTCGCTCCTGTTCTAGAGGCTTGATGTGAGTCTGAATGGACTTGGCAGTGAGTTGGATGTTGGTTTACTTTCCTGCGTAAACTTTAACCTAAAACACATACAATTTTTAAAAGAACTTTAGCAATTTGAGGACATGAGATGTTTAAAAACATCTGTCTTCCGTTGAGTGCCGAGTAAAATGGCAGCCTCCGAGATGGCGAGAGTACGGCTCCAATTGGACTACCCGCCGCCAGCCACCCCGGACTGCACTGCCTTCTGGCTCCTCGCGGACTTGAGCAGATGCCGCGTTGTCACAGACCTCATTCGTCTTGTCCGCCAACGCTTTGGCTTCAGTTCGGGGGCCTTCCTGGGCCTTTACCTGCATGGGGGGCTCCTGGCTCCCGGCGAGAGCGCGTGTCTGGTCCGAGACAACGACTGCCTCAGAGTGAAGCTGGAGCGAGTGGCATTGCTGAGAGCTTGGCAGCAGCCAGCAATGGGAACAGTACTACCGTGTTACCTGGAAAAGCCAAGAAGCGGGCCTCTACCTTGGAAGAAGCAGAAGACAGCGCGCTGGGTAACACACACTCAAAGAAGCACTGGAAGAAGCAGGAGCAGGACAACGGTGAGAAGCCCCCGGACATGGAACCCAAAGCTGCGCAGAGCCGAGTGTGAGGAAGAAGAGCAAGAGGAAGACCGAAGCATCCGATGGGGTTGTAGGTGCCGACGGTGAAGAGACCAGGGGGAAGTCGCCCAAGAAAAAGGCAAAAGGGAATTATAAATGGCAGGTCCAGACTCTCAAGTCGCCGAAAGCGCAGGTTTTGAAAGAGTGGGCCCTGCAAAACTGCAGCCCTCTGAAGGTGTCATCCACCAAAAACAGCCTGGTCAAAGTCGGAAAGAAAAGGGGGGCCTTTTTGCAAAAGAGAGTCCCAGTTCTTCCTCGGAGTCCAAGTCCTCTCAAAATCCAGCGGCGAGGAGCGCAGCGGTGTTGTGGAGGCCAGGAAGTCCCCAGAGAGAACACCCTCTAGGTTTCCAAAGGCAGGGCCTGCCGTGAGAAACACGCCCGGGACCAAGAGCAGCTCGAAGCTGGCCTCTGTCAAGGGCAAGGCAGCCAGACCATCGTCTTCCAGCTCAGACTCCGGCTCCGATGTCCGACGGCCCGAGCACGCCGTCGCAGAGAACCCTGCAGGGTGCCCCGGGGGCCCTACAGACCTGGGGCCTCTTCGCAGAGAGAGGCGGTCCCGGATTGGGGTCGTCATCGCCGAAGATGCCAAATGCTCTCAGGTGGAAGCATTGTGATGCCAGCAGTGGCAGACAGGGTCCGCCTCTCAACCTGTCCCTCCCAGCCAATTTGGGCCAAGGATGGGGTAGAGGAGAGGACCTTCCTTGGAAAGGACCAAGCGGCTGGGGGGTGCAGGGGCGAGGGCACGGGCGAAGGCAGCGCACGACCTGTGTTTTAAATAGAAGCAGCGAACATCAGAAACAGCAGCGGATAACTGAAATAATCACAAACTCTTCTACTATTATCCAGAATCCGCCAGAGATAAGCCAGAAGGACTACAGAGTGTTACCCCTGTTAGCGGCTGCCCCTCAGCTTGGAGAAAAGATTGCTATTTAAGCTATTGGAACTAACATCTGATTACTCTCCTGATGTCTCTGATTACAAGGAAGGTAAAATATTAAGCTACAATCCAGAGACCCAACAAGTCGATATAGAAATTCTTTTGCCTTTACCTGCTTTGAAAGAACCTGGAAAGTTTGATTTGGTTTATCACAACGAGAATGGAACTGAGGTAGTGGAGTATGCGGTGACGCAGGAGAAGAGGATCACGGTCTTCTGGAGAGAACTGATTGATCCAAGACTAATTGTTGACTCTATGAATAACGCCACATCCAGCACAGACCTTCCTAAGTGCAGCCTGTCCACCTCATAGTTTATACATGTTTTGTTTATTTCTGAAAGTGACTATTACCAAACGTGTTTTTAAAAAAGAGATTTGAAAGCTGAATGCCTTTCTTTTTCTTTTTTGGTTATCACCTTACTGCAAAAGAAGAAGAAAATCTACCTCATTAACATGGGTGTTGGTTTTGTCGACACCCCCTTTCCTCCCCTCCCCCCCCCCCAGTTTAAATTTAGTAGCAAAGTTTAATTAAATGTGACATTCCTGTGGGCATCATCGTTCTACTACTGTGAATAGTTCCTTCTCTGTTTGTGGTTTCTTGGACCAGCCTGCAACACAGCAGCAGTAACCGTCAGAGGAGTCCATTAACATCACGAACGAGAATGTTGCCTCTCTTGTCTCGTTCGGTTTTAATTAAGCCCTAAAGCAATGACGCACTCAACGACAGAACAGTTGAACTGTTCCATTGAATCTGGAACACTTTCTGAATGTCAAGCATTCTATCCTTGCAAGTGGCAAGAGTTCTGAGGTGGTTGGATTTGTTGTAGGGGTTGCATTAAAGAATGTACCCCCATTCTTCTCAGTTTTTAAGTTAAGGTTTATGAGAGCCTCTGTAAAGCTACGAGGAGACCTCTTGTATGTGCCCGAGGAAGAACTGGCGCTCTGCCGGGCTGGCAGGGTTTATTGACCACGCTGCGGTCCAGGCATGAGCTCCTCGGCACAAGACCCTGAGCACCTGCCTGAGTGTGCTGGAGTGAGGATCTCCAACAGGCATGTCCTCCTCTTCAACCTAAAGTGAAGAAGGTTGAATACACTGTGTAAATGGCTTTTAGCCAAGGTCAGTCAGAGCCCTCTTTCAGCTCTGCAAGTTTTTGAATAAAATCATACTGAACTAAAAAAAAACCCCCAAAAACATCTGCCTTACAAATTCTAGTAAATTCACCATTAGAAGTTAGGGCAATTATTCTGGGCATAGCTTAAGAAAATCTGTAAAGTTTCAAAATTCAGAACATGGCTTGGAATTAAAGGATATAATAAAACATTTCATTTAAAGTAAAGAGCAAGTGGTGAGCAAACATTAGGGAAATTGAAATCAGTCTAATCTGTTTTTTAATTAAAATAAAGCAAAAGATAATTTTATTGGAGGAGACTATAGATTTAGTTAAACATTCTTTATATTTATCCCATCACCTGTATTTATTCCCAAAGGAAATATTTAAAACTTGCCAAGGTGACTAATAGTTCCTGGAGCTTATATCTGATTGCATTTTCATGAGAGATGCTAGGATAACATTCTCGTATTCTTCCTTTTAAACAAAAATCCTCAATCCTTGGAAAAACAACTAAAAAAGCAAACCTCTGACCCAAATGCATTGTTTCACAGTTGTGTCACATTTTTCTCACTATACCAAGTTTTGTTACAGATATGAGTGCCTTACACTTTGCATATTTTGTGGGCATATGGTTAATTCTATTTTTAAAGTTATTATTAGGAATGCATCTAACTTAAGAGCTTTAGTGGTTCTGTAGCTGTGGTCTATGCATTGGGTTGTTAACTACAAGGTTGCTAACTTCAAACCCACCAGACATCCCATGGGAAGAAGATAAGGGTGTCTCCTCCTGCAAAGATCTGTATAGTTCCAGGAAACCAATAAAGCACTGCTATGTGTCAGAATCAATGCTACCATCGTGGGTGTGGTTTGATTTATCCAATTTTACTAGTGGCTTAAGAAATTGAATCATAGACTGCTGAATGATGAATGAGCCAGGAGTTTGATGCTAACCTCAACATAGATCCTGACTATCTACCTATTAGGTTAAGCATCAAAAACATCTCCTTGGGTGTTTTGTTTCGATGTTATCTCTATCACTTTCAAAAAAGCTTTGAGGAGTTTCCTAAGAGATTAAAAACACACAGAAATTAAAAAGAAGTAACAGTTACTTTTTAAAGTAATCATGACAGATAGTATGCTTGTGATTTTTGAGAAAAGAAAAACATGATATATATTTATGTTCACTTTCGCTTTCTTCCTGGTACACATTCCAAACTGGGACATGATACAGGAGAGCCAAAGAGAATGTTACAGTTTCATGAGTCTGATAAAACACTAATTTCAGGACTGTGAAGGTGGCTAGAATTTGTGGAACATAATACTAGAGAGGAGAGAATTTTCTAGAAAAGGAGTGCCAAAAACATCATGGAGATTCCATTATGGAAATATTGGTATTTTGTCTACTGCGAACCATTCCTCATTTGTATTCAATGCAATGTATTCATAAAGTACCCAGTTCGTACTTCTTCCAGAATTTGGATGTGACTATAATCCTACTCAGGAGAGTGTTAAGATGTGATGTTCTAATTGCAAGGCAAGGCAAAGAATGTCAAATCTTTCAAATACTTCTAGTAATGTTTGGTTACAGCCTTAGATGATCTATGTCTATCTATCTAAGAAAATACTGAATTTAGAGAGTTTAGTGGGCATAGAACTGAAACATGTACTAACAGCATGCATCCATGAAATGTGTTTTTCTCTAGGATCCTCAAACCCAGGGACCAATAGGAAAATATGTTTTATGAATGATTTTTCATTCTTCAAAAACATGTTGCTCACTGCCATTGAGGGGATTCTGCATCCCAGAGACACTCCAGGGCAGAGTAGAATTGCCTCTTTGGGTTCCAGAGGCTGTAGGTCTTTATGGAAACAGAAGGGCTTATTTTTCCCCAGCAGAACAATGCTGGTAGCACAAAATAAGCAGCCCTTTGAAGCATTTTGAGAACTGGGGCCCAGGATGAGGCTCCTTTCTTAGTACTCTCCTTGTGTTCCTCAAGCCAGGGAGCGATTTACAGGACTGAATAGAGATCCTTGGCTCCTTTTTTTCTCTTCTCTCTTTTATGACTGCAAGGGAATAGAAATGTCTTCAGCTTAGAGTATATCCATTATTCTGGCAAGTCACAGCTAGAGACAGAGCTATACAAGGTAGATAGGTCAAGTCTCCATGACGGAGACTGATGCTGATTACATACATAAAATGTGACAGATCAGATTAATCAACAATAGAAACAAGTGAAATGCTCCCACGCAGACATTAGTGTCTGTCACATGATGCAAGTTCTAAAGGGCTGAGTGGCCTTTGTACCCACCTGTCTAATCTAAAAACTCTTGATCACTGACTCTCTTCTAGAGAAGGCCTAGGACTACAACAGTATTCTAATCCAGCGTCAAAAGTACACTCTTACTTTGAAAGCCCCCTAAAGTTTTGGGTGCAGAGACAAATTACAGCCAGACCCATTAAGCAAGTAGAGTCTTCTAGAGAGATAATGGAAGCAAAAGATTAGCTCAAGGCCTATATGGGCTATTCAAAGTGACCTGCTCTCCAATATTCTTTCCTTCCTCCTGCCAGAAATGCTGACTCAAAAATACAAGCAAAAATTGTCAGGTGTTGATCATCATCTTGGAGGGTAGGGGGTAAAAATTCCCAAATAATTTTGATGAAGGGTTTTGAGAACTTGGAGGTGCATAGCTCTTTTTCTCTTTGTAATATTCCTCACCCCTGTTGTGACGGTGCAGAATTGTGAAGTCCCTGAACCCTGTTTTAGGAGCGCTATTACTATAAAAGCCTTCCTTTCATGCAAGTTGCCTCCTTAAAGATTCTGCTTCTAAGCACTGGGTCTGAGATAGCTCAGCCCCGAATTCCATGCATCCCAGTCTCCATCTAAAACTCTTGTTTCCCAAGTCATAAGTGAAGGGAACACATGGAAAACAAAACCAGAGCAATTTTGAGGCATGCCCATACTTCCACTCTCTGGGTTTGTGTTATGGGACCTGTCTAATCCCCATGACTCAGCGT
This sequence comes from Nesogale talazaci, assembly GCA_004026705.1. NCBI lineage: Eukaryota > Metazoa > Chordata > Mammalia > Afrosoricida > Tenrecidae > Nesogale > Nesogale talazaci. The sequence goes on along the minus strand of PVJH01008185.1, from coordinate 36,332 downwards.
ATATCTGTCTTTCAGATTCATGAGGGCTATTAATATCAATGAGTCTTGGGATGTATAGGGCCACAATTTTATCCTGATTTCATATCCCGACTACGCAGCTTTTCACAATCTAGTTTTCACAGTACATTTATTTCTTTTTGTAATTTCTTGCAAGTAATCAAGACAGGCACTGCTAATCTTCTTGGTCCATAGGGGAACCTGGGTCAACTAAGAGGAGCAAGGGGCCTTATGATATATCTGGTAAGAAGACACAAATCCTAATCACCCTGTATACCTGAGAGCTCTTCCACATGGCTTCACCTTTTCAGAGAGACACAGAACTTAGGCCTAGAATCTGCCTTGTAAAACTGAGAAAAGCACTCTCTGGCCTGCCTTGGCAGAAGCATGCCCTGATGTTTGGACCTTCGGCTGAGGTCCTATTTTGGGTCCTTAGTTCAAGCCAAAAGTAGTGCGAGCCTTTGCTTGTGGTGCTGGCTGCCTGCAGACTTGGCTCTCCATGGAGTCTGGATGACTACTACCTGCCATTGTCCACTTTCTCAACAAGTGATGGTTATGCTATTGTACCTATTGTTTGCTAGGCTCGCAGCCAATGGCCCGGCTCCATACTGAGCTGTATCACATGCTGGCTTTCCTGGAATTCAGGGAGTAAGAATAAAACTGACTCCTTACTCATTCCTTAATTATTTATAGCTTCATTTTTCAGGCTCCCTGTCTGCCATTGTTTTCCCAGGAACTATGAAGCAATAAAACTATTTAAAAATTCAAACACTATCTGAGAACTGTTTATCAAGAAAACAATCAGAAAAAAGATCCTATAAATTTGCTTAGCAACTATTTCAGAATGGAGAAAAGAAGAACAAAAAAGCAATCAGAGCCTCAGGTTCCCCATCCTTCTCCCACTCTCACCTCTCTGTGCTGTCCAATGCTATCCAATTGGATGGTATCTGCCAAAGTTTTCCTAATCAATTCATACACAATATGATGCTATCCATGTGCTGCTGGTTTGAGTGAACATTTTTGAGAAATAGAAAGTTTCATATTTCCCTTCATATAATTTATAAAATATTATTATACATACATACTTGCTTGAAAAAATTTAAAATAGAAGTATAATTGAATATTAGGTCTATTTGTTCAACATGATTTAATCAGTTGATTTGATGAAAAGGAGTAACAAGAGAGGCATAGTTTAATTAAATTGAGAGAGACTCCCAAAGCAGACTCATGACCTTCAAGTAAGTTCTGACTCTTGGGACCCTACAAGGCAGGGTTGAACTTCTCCTGTGGGTTTCCAAGACTGTGACTCTCTTGGGGAGTAGGAAGTCTTCTCTTTCTCCCTTGGAGCAGCTGCTTCGTTTTGAACTGCTAACCGTTTGGCTAGTAGCCCAAACAACAAGTCAGCCACCAGGGTGCTTTAATTTCCCTCCCATTCTCTTTCTGAATCTCTTCAGCAGTTGAACTCAGACCTCTAGCACTTTCTGTGTGTCCATTTTGCCCTTAGGAGGGTCTTTGGCTCACTTCTATCCTTGCTATCGTATCCGTCTATCCTTCTCTGCCAATCTATGCAAGGAAGGTTCATGTGCCCTACTCAACTGCTAATAGACGATAAAGTGAACCCAACTTCAAGGCATGGTTGGGCTATTAAACAGAAATTGCCAACTCACCCAACTCAGAAATATTTTTCCATCTGTCCTGATTGTTGAATGCTTTTTGAGAGCAAAAAATCTTGAACTGGTCATTTGTAGTTCAGAAAAAGAATGATGCTATGAATTAAATTATGTCTTCCACAAATATAAATTGGAATCCTAATATATCTTCCAATATAATCCCATTCAGGAATAGTTTTTTTTCTCTTGAATTGATGAGACCATATCAGTGTAGGGCATGCCATAAACTTAATCACTCTGAGTTACCTAAAGAACGGATTAGACAGAGAAGCCAGCACAAATTAGACTAGGGTGGGGTGGAGAGGATGACATCAATGCTGTGTGGAGATCCAGTGCAACCATGCCAAAAGAGACAAAGATCTTCCTCCATAGCCAACAGCGAGGGGAGAGAGAGAGAGAGAGAGAGAGAGAGAGAGAACCAGAGAGAATCATTCTCTACACTGAGTGTCTTGAATTCAAACTTTTAATCTATTAACTAAAAGAAAATTAGTTCCTGTCCTTTAAAGGCACCTGCTAATATTATGTTTGTTATAGTAGCCCTAGATAATGAAGATAGATAATGAAGATAATGTACTTCCCCCCTCCCCAGTCATTGATTTGTGCTCTTTCCTTACACTCAAGTCCAGTGCTAGAGCTTAAGAGTTTCTATTACCCTTATCAGAAGGCAAAGGGCTCCCCCAGGTAGAAAAGATAGCGCCCATCCAGCACTGAGATTCCGAGACTTCTCAATCACCTTTTATCGGTAGATTATTTGATAATTAAACAGAAAAAAGACTCCTTTTAGATGAATGGTTGTGACACCCACAAATCCTCCCATTTCCTCTGTCCATGTGAGTCATCTCTGTCCAGGACTTTAGCAACTAAAATAAGCAGCTTTCATTAGAGTCCTATCCAAATGGTCCTCTGTACTGGTCATATGAACTAAACTGAAAATGACTCCAAGTGCTCTATTTCTCAATTAGGGTAATTTAAAGTGAGGTTTGCAGAATCTCTGATTGTTCGAACTTGGACACTTTCCAATATGTCCCCGACTTTTATCTTTTAACCAACTTCATTTTTTGAAAAGGAAGGTGGAAATGCCTATTTGTTAAGCTTGTATTTTCTGTAGTTTTGGGGGGGCAAAATACGTTTTTATGAGCATAGTTTGGTGTAAAACATAATGAAGTAACATCCACGCTTTCAGACTACAGGCAAAAATGGTAGTCCCTTAAGAAGTTGGGAGTCCTAAATGAGAGACTCCGCATTCCTGGACCCTTAAATGTTGTTTCCCACTTAGCACAAGTGAACACAAAGACGATTTCAACACAGCTAGACTCCACTCCACAGAAAGGAATTCTTTATCACTGTAAGTTTTTGAAATAACTATTCCTTTATTCTTTTTCAAACTGGCAATACCAAAACTGTAAGTCATTAGGAATAGTAATCAATGATTCTGGCATAAAAAATACAAATGTCACTATATTTAGAGGAGGGGGAGTTGAAAGTTTATTAGATAAGTTAGTGATTTTGTTTTAGCATATGCGATGGGTTCATTATCCAGTTGTGTAGTTACATTTTTAGTTACTCGTTTATGCATTCATTCACCTTTCAGTCACTTTTTTTTTGTTTCTGAGCACTGGTTCTGGACCACACACTGTGCCCTGAATTGCAATGAGATGCATTGATCCCAGACTGTAACGGACATTGAGGCTATTATCCATTTACACCATAAAAGCCTGCATGCATTCTGATACTGAGTTACCAATACATTCACAGTAGATAAATTAGATTACATAGAAAACATGGCTAGCATACTACTAGTCTGCAGAGACCTGAAGGTGAAAATAATTCCTCTATTGTATGTCTGTGGTCTGCTTCTCCTCCTGTGCCTGCTCTAAGGCTCACAGTGACTCTTCACATCTCTCGGGAAAGATAAATTCTTTGAAAAAATGAAAACACAACTGGAATCCAACTGGTGAACTTTCCCTCCAGCACACATCTGTCAGGTTGCAAAAGAGAATGACAGGTAGTCATGGAATTGCATGTGTTCATCTAGAGAATCACCTGTGTCAAAGAGTAGCTGTGCAGCCATTGCACAGATAAAAGACACATCACTACTTATACTACAGCAGGAGGCCAGGGTGTGTTCCTGTTGGTTTCATCAATCTTTAAACCTTTTCATTTTTTCAGGTGCATAGAATTTTCATCTTATATGCAGTAATATCACTCCCATGGAAAAAAAAACAATATAAAAGGCAGTGCCAGAATACTGAAAACCCCAAAATAACTTTTAGCACAAACATCAACTCAGAGCAGGAAGGTTATGTGTTTACATTCCCCTCTCCAGATCAAAGGCTCTTATGGTGTTGCTGTTTATTTTTCTGACTCAGAAAGCAGAACCCCCAATACAATATAACATAATTAATATTATAGAATAACTTATATGCCTGAAATCATGTCCACTAAGTCTATACTATGTCTACCCTGAAATTAATATGAAGGAGCCCATAATAGTTTTGTTTCCTCTGGTTTCTTCATCAATACACTGCTAGAATACCTCTTCAGAGTTGTTTTTGTGAATTCCCCTTTCCATCCTGTACCGGGTCAGCCATGGTGCAGTTACAAGTGAACCTTGCCTTCAGCTGCAGTGTGTTGTGGAGGACATGTTTTGATTCCTTCTTCTTGTGGAGTGAAGGGAACAGGACCGAGCAGCTGGCTGCACAATGAACCAACCAAACACACATCAATCACTGTCATAGGAAATTCTAGTGCTCACACTAGCTCTTTATTCAGGAAAACTGGCCTTCACTTTTGGTTATGCTTCTAGAATTTTTCTCCAGAAAGTGGTACACATACAAGAGAATTATATGTTTGTATGGGCTTTCTCATATAACCTTATAGGACAAGTTAGAACTGCTGCTATAAGTTTCTGAGACCTTTACTGTCTATGAGAGTAGAAAGTCCCTTTTTCCTCCCGTGGAATGGCTGATGACTATGAACCACTAGACTTGAGGTTAGCAGCCTAGAACTACAGAGGTCCTGTGAGTCGGTATTGATTCAAGGGCAGTGAGTTTGGAGGGGCCTCCTACTTTCATCAAGAGGTCGTCCCCGAAACTCACGGGGCGGCTCTAACCTGTCCTGTAGAGTTGCTGTGCATTGGAGCAGACTTGATGGCGTTGATTTTAGTTTGGGAGTTTTAAGAAGCAGCTAGAATGCCACAACTCAGGTCACCAACCCGCTCATTGGGCATAGGGACAATAAGACCCAGGGAAGGACAGTGGCTTGTCAGGATCACCCCACCAGGGGAGTCACAGAATATGGACTTCTTTATTTGAAGGTGAACATGGACGATAATTGCCCTATCACCCTGCATTGACTGTTAGCTTATCTCTCTGTATATATATATATATATATATATATATATACACACATATATATGTATATGATATATGTGTGTATCATATGTATACATATGATATATGTATATGATATATATTGCTATGATGCTAAAAGTTACACTACTGGCATTTAAAATAGTAACAGCAATGTCACCCAGGTTTCAGTGGTGTTTCAGACTAAGACATTCTAGGAATTAAGCTAACCAGTGAAAACCTTAAGACTCACAACAAGATCTCATGCAGTGAGTGCTACATTAACGCCCCGGGCTGGAAGACACTCAAAACGCACAGCAGTTGCAATAATGGACTAGAACATACCTGTGATTACAAAGATGTTGCAGGACCAGACAATGTCTCATTCTGCAAAACAAGAAACCACCATAAGTTGGAAGTGACTCAACAGAAATTTAGAATAGCCCCATCAGGCAGACATGGTGAGATCTCCACTACTGAAATACTGCCACCAATGCTATCGTGTCCGTTCTTACGCATAATGATTGCAAAGGACAGAATAGAATCATTCCTCTTTGCTTCCATGATTGTAAATCTTTACAGGTGCAGAAAGTTTCATTGTTTTCCTGTGACAGTGCAAGGAGGTTCAAAATGTGCTCTGTGTGATTTGCAAAGCAGCTCTTAACTCACACTGTACCACCAGGGTTCTTCCATTCTAACACACAGTTTCTGCGGGTCCACATTCCACAGGTCTCCCGGTTAGAATAGCTCTTCATATGAATCTGAAATCCATTGCAATCACTTAATAGCATCCTTGGAGCTACAGTTCTCCATTTTCTGACATATTATAGATCCTATTTGGTTATCATCCATGTTAAAAAAAAGAGCTAACGTACATCTTTCAGCTATTTATTTCTTTAAGACGTGAACTCAATCCAGCTGCTTGGTACTTGGAAAAAGCAAGAGGCGGACATTGTGGAACTGGCTGAAGTAAAACTTGACCCAAATAAAACCTGCAAAAGTGATAAATGTTTCCCATACCTAAACTTTTGATGTCAGAAAGCAAAAACAGCATCGCCATAGAAACCTGCCATGTGGGCCTGCATGATGCCCTCTTTACGACCTCCTCTTCCCAACTGAACATATGCAAAAGACTAGCACTGAGTCACTAATGAAGAACGACTCATAGATGCCAGTCCATGTTTACCTAGGACTTGAATAGCATTTAAAATATTCACTTTAAATCATTTTATTGGGGTCTCGTACGTCACTTATCACAATCCATACATACATACTGGGTGCCAAGCACCTTCTCATGCGTGCTGCCATCATCATGCTCCAAATATCTGTTTCTCCACTTGAGTCCTTGACATCAGCTTTTCATCTTTTCCCCTTCCTCAGAAACCCTTGGTATTTTATAACTTTTTTTCATATCTTACACTTCCTGACATCTCCCCTCGCCCACTCCTCTGATGTCCATTCTCCAGATTGGTTATGTGTAAGTCCTTGTACTAGGCTCCCATTCTTGACCCCACCATCCCTCCACCCTTCCAATATCTCCACTCTCACTACTTGTCCTGAGGTTTTCATCTGTCCTGTGTTCCCTGTATTACCAGTCCTTGTCTGTATGTGTACCTCATCCAAGTCCCATTTGTGGGCAATTGGACATCCCCCTGCAGAGAGGTTGTGGGGAGGAGATGGGTCGTCAGGTTATAGAGAAGTAACGATGAAACATACAATTTTTCTCTAATTCTTGAAGGCTTCCTCCCTTCAACTATCATGGTCCCAATTCTGCCCTACAAATCCTGCTGGATTGAACAGCAATGTCATGTGATCTCCAGAGGACTCTTTTTCCTGGCTTAGCAAGTGACACTTTCTTTAACTCTTGCCATTCCATGTCTCGATAACTGTGTGGAGCATCTCTTGAAATGTTTCTTTTCTTGTTCTGGATCCTAGGTTTGACTTCCTTTGGCCTCACCTCTGATCGTGAGGACTTGAGGCAGCAGCTAGTAGCCTGATCTAATTCACCAGCTTCCACAGCTTTGTGAGTCAATAGACCAGAGTTAGTGGGAATGAGAAAAATTCCCCTGATGGGTGTCTGAATTGTGGACTTCATTGTCTCAACAACCAAATGAGCTGTTTCCTTACTGTTTTGTGAGTTCTGTGAGATGTTGCAGCAAATTGCAGGATCCTGGCATGTGAAGGAATATATTAAGGGGATGATTGGTGGTTAATATCAGGTTAATATCAAAAAGTCCAATATTTGAAACAACTTTAATTCCTACCTAATGTTTTGTTTGTTTGTTTTTTGTTTTGGCTGCTGCTAATCATTGGTTCTATTTTGACCATCTGAACTAATGTAAAAAAAGTGCATTCTCTTTCCCATGTGCAAAAAATGGAAAGCTACTAGAATATTGACTACCAGTTGGTATTCTTATATTTACATTCCCTGAAGGTGTTCCATTTTCTAGACTAACCATATATTTTGAAAAATACCTCAAGCTTTCAAGAGGTTTCTTTCATCTTTTATTTTTAAATGTTTTACCATGAGTTAGGTGAAGAGATAAAGAATGGCTCGTGTATTTTACAACCAACAATTCATACACATTTTGGTTGAACTCGTCCATTGCAGTCTCCTCAAGGTAACTTCACATATCCTGCTTGCTCCCTTCATTTCTTGTTACCCTTTTTCTTTCCCAACCATCTGAACTTTGTCATTTGGTCAATGTTGTCTTTTTATCTTAAATGGACAATTATTCTAACATAGAGGCAATTTCAGTTCAAAACTTTAACTGACTAAAGACCAAAATCTTGTGGTCCCACCATTCTCAATCTGATTAATAAATGTGTCCTCTTTGATGATTTTGAGTTTTGTTCAATGTTTTATCCCCCTCTATTAAGGAACTACTAAAGTATTCCTCTTCAGAGTAGCTGATAATGGTAGTTGGGCACCATATAGTTCTGGGGAGACTGATAGTTACATGATCCATTGTCTATTGGCATATTATTTCCACGTCTTTCAGTTTTCATCATACGTCTTTCCTCCAGATGGAGCAAGACCCACAGTTGCATGTTAAATAGCTGCTCGTGAGCTTTTAAGACCCCAGTCACTACCTACCAAAGTAGGAAGTAAAACACTATCTTTGTGAACTATGTTAGGCCAACTGTTCATGATGTTTTCCAAGACAATGCTCCTGAGGTTTTTGATCCAGCTAATCATTCCCTGAAAGTGTTTTCCTATCTCTAAGAAGTTTTCATAACTTTGTTTCCTGTATGCTCCTCCACATTCTTGAATCTATTGTAACAATGGTAAATACTATCACTGAGTCGTTTCTGACTCACGGCAACCTCATTGGACAGGGTAAAACTGAGCAGAGAGTCTCATCTTTCTCCTGGAAAATTGCAGGTGATTTCAGTCTGCTGACCTTGTGGCTCTCAGCCGACTGGACCACCAGAGTTCATTCAAAGTTTGTCCCTAAACCTGCTTGCAGAGTCAGGTTGGTTTTGAACAAAGCAAGGGATTAGGAAAAGAGGGAGGATATGTCTTTCCATGTTGCTGCCTGCTGGAGTCTAAGTAGAAGCAGCATCCCAGAAATCCATCAGCATAGATGAACATGTTCTGGAACCTTTTTTACAGTTCTTCTACAAGTCAGATTGACAGGACATGTGCCACTTGTACACATTTTAGACCATAGTTACTTGATGCCCAGTCAAATTTGAATTTCAGATAAACAACAAATTATTACATCCTAGAATATGGGAATATTGTGTGAAACATACATACATGAAGAAAAGTATTATCTGTTTCTATCTTATATTTACATTTAATAGAACATTTTGAATTTTATCTGCCTTCCCAGTGTGTGGATGGCCTGTTGTTGTTATAAATGCAAATAGAAATCTTTATAAAATAAACAAGACATTTGGTTATATCTAGGAAGTTTTCATAACTATGTTCCCCATCTGTTTTACCACATTCATGGATCTATTGCAAAAAAGGTAAACACTCACTGTCATCAAGTCATTTTTGACACTTAGTAACTATAGGATAGGGTAGAACTGCCCCTTCGGGTTTCCAAGACTATAACTCTTTACAGGAATTCTAAGCCCTATCTTGCTTTCACAGACTGACTGGTTTTTTTGAACTGTTAACAATGCAGCTGGGTGAATACACATATACAAATGTCTTTCTCCTACTCTCCTTCATACCTATTCAACCAGCATTGTCTAACCAAGAATATACTTATAGATCACCACGATTGCAGGATTGTGTATAAAAGTATAATTGCCTCCATTGTCTTAATTCTTGCAAACCTCCAAGTGTCTTCCTTTGTTGAAATTACTTACAAAAGGACAAATATTATATGAGACCGCTTTCATAATAAGTCAAGAAACAGCTTTCACACTAAAAGAAACAATTTATTATGCTATCAACGGTGAAATTGAGGAGAGACAGGGGAACTTGCATACTAGAAATTATAGAAGTGTTAAGTCACATTAAAAAGAACTCAATATACAATTCAGATGTTAGTGATCATATCAATTTCTTCTGTTGCTATGGGTCTGTTGAGGCTTTCTACTTCAGTCTGTGCTAATTTAGGTTGGAAATATGTCATTTTTTCTTCTAGATTTTAAAATTTATGAGCTATCATATTCATAGTATTGTCATTGTCCTTTTTATTTCAATTGGCTCTGTTGTGAAGCCATCTATTTCATTTTTAATCTATGTTTTTATGTTAAGTTCCTTTCATTTACTAGATTTTAAATTGATTTGTTGATTTTGTTATTCCTCTCAAAGAACCGAATTCATCTTGATTCTATTTTTTTGTTGATGCTGTTTCACTTACTTCTGCTCTAGTCTTTATTATTTTCTTTCTTCTGGTGAATGTAGGCTATTTTGCTGCTCTTTTTCTAGTTATTAGAGATGGTAGGTTAAGGTGCTGATTTTGGTTTCTTCCTCTACTTCTTCTACTTCTCCCTCTCCTCCTCCTCCCTCAATGTGTACATTGCTTTTAAATTGTTCTTTGGGCATTGTTTTTGTTGTGTCCCCAAAGCTTTTGTATGTTCTATGTTTATTCTCATTTAATAAGTTAATATTAAAATTTAATTTCTTATTTCTTCAATAGCCCAGTAGTTTAAGTATCAGAGGTGGTCAGCCTTTGCTATACTCACAGCAAGGGTTCAACAGGCAGTTGTGCAGCGATAATTATTATTTATTATAATAACGATATAGAGATCATGACAGAGAGAGAAAGGAACAATAAGAGTCAGACATACATAACATCAGGGTAACATGCTCACCTTCGCCCCATATGGTGGTCTACATGGAGAGGGAGAGGGAGAGCGAGTTCCATTATGAGGGAGAGGAGCCAAGAGCGTCTGATGCTCAGGGGCAGCAGAGAGGCAGGCAGGAGCAACCCAGGAATGAGGGTCAGGAGCGAGGGTGGTCAACATTAATTTTCTCCGTTTAAGTTGCCTAACAGCACACATAAGGTCTCTAGTCACCGGTCAGGACATGCTTTGAGCAGGGCATGTCTTAAGGGCTATAAGATGATAATGGCTTAGGGATGTCTCATGACTAAGAGGAGAGGGATGTGATGAGGAAAGACTTCAGACTCCCGGGGGAGGTCTGTATTGTTAGGGGTCATTGACAATGACTTTTGAATCCCACCCATAGTCCTTGAGGAAGCAGATCACTATCCTAACTTGAGTCATGCAAAGCCCCCAGATAACCAGGGGCATCAGGCAGATCAGCTCTTAGTCAGCCTCATCACAAGTCAGAGAAGACCTCATAAAATTGGGAATTTCAATGAAAATGGCTGGCACACTATATGTTAGTAAATTGCTTGCTTAATATTTTGGAGTATATGACATGGAAAAGTCCCATCTTCATCCCACATCTAAGCATATTGTTATTATTTAATTTCCATGTAGTTGGTTCTTAATTCTTTTATCTTCTTCTCATTAATTTCTATTTGTAGAATTGTTTTCTGAGGGTATGCTTTGTAGAAATTACTACTTTAAAAAAATATTGATGCTTGGTTTGAGGACCAGCATATGACTTGTTCCCCAAAATGTTCCATGTGCGTTGGAAAATATGTACACTGTGCTATTGCTGTTCATTGGGATGCTCTGTATATGTTTATAGAGCCAAGTTGCATGGTGGCATTATTTAGTTCTACTATGTAGGGGAGGGGGCTCAATAAATCGATCACAGTCTACTAGTCAGTCTCAAATGTAATGTGGGTAGTCACATGGCATTAAAAAATAGATGTAAGCCTATCATCAATCCCATAACTTAATTGATATACAGCTCAGCCTATCAGATATGATCATAGTTGTCAAATGCATGTGCAAACAACTGCACTAAGTGCAGCAAAATTGACAAGATAAGCCAAACATTTTCAAGACTTTTCTCGAGCCAGTCACTCCATTCATGTGCTATTCTTTCAGAGAAGATGCTGATGTTGATTCACTTGCATCGATTTCCTGAGCAGCATGAGCAATTATTGCTTAATGCTCTTACATAATTTTTTTAGTGAGTCATTTTATTGGGGGCTCATACAATTTCCATCACAATCCATGCAAACATCAATTGTATGCAGGCCACATTTAAACACTTATTGTCTTCATCACTTTCAAAACATCCTCCTTTCATCCAGGCCCCCAGTATTAGCTCCCTATATTTCCCCTCCCCCCCCGCCCCCTTGAACTCTTAGTAATTTACAAATTATTATTATTTTCATACTGTACACTGTCCAATATGTCCCAACACTCACTTCCCTGTTGTCTGTGTCCCAGAGAGGAGGCTACGTGTAGATCCATGATCCCTTTCTATTCCTCTATCCCTTCACACTCCTGGTATTACCACTCCTATTACTAGTCTTGAAGAATCATCTATCCTAAATTTTCCATGTTTCCAACTTCACTGTACTTCTCCTGGTCTAGCTGGATTTATGTGGTAGAATTGGGGTCATGATAGTGGATGGGAGGCAGCATTTGCAGACTAGAGGAAGGTTGCATATTTCATTGCTACTGCCCTGTATCTTAACTGGCTCACCTCCTTGTAACCTCTCTGCAAGAGAATGTCACTTCACCTATTGATGGGCATTGGACCTCTACTCACGTACTTCCTTGGTGCAAGAACACTTTCTTCTATAAAATTGGCATTCCAAGATGCTCACTTCTCTGACACAGCCACTGAAGACAAATGTGTGCATAAGCAAAGGTGGTGACGAAAGCTGATGATGCCTGGCTATCAAAAGATGTAGCATCCAGGGTCTTAAAGGCTTGAAAGCAAACAAGCATCCATCTATCTCAGAAGCAACAAAGCCCACATGGAAGAAGCACACCAGCTTGTGAGATCCCGAGGTGTCAAAGGGATTAGTTAGCAGTCTTTAAGAACTAAAAAGCATAACATTGCATGCTCACTTTCCTGATAAGATCGCTGAGGACAAATGTGTACATAAGCTAATGTGGTGACGAACTGTGGTGGGCTGATGGTGCCCAGCCCTCAAGAGATATAGCATCTGGGGTCTTAAAGGCTTGAGTTAACAAGCGACCATTCAGCTCAGAAGCAATAAAGTCCACACAGATGAAGCACACCAGCCTGTGTGATCATAAGGTGGTGAAGGGATCTGGTGTCAGGCATCAAAGAGCTAAAATTATATTATTATTAATGAGGGGGAGTACAAATTGGGGACCCAATTTGTTGTTCTACTACTAAACCTATAAATATGCACATTAATCTATTTCGCCATCATCACTTATAAATATATGCCCCTATGTTCATACCTGTATTTGAATCTCTATAAATGCCCATTATCCCCCAATTCCTTCCTCTATTTCCATTTGCTTCCCTCTTGTCTCACTATCATGCTAAATCTCCATTTGGGTTTCAATATTTTCTCTCTGTTACATTAGTCTTAATCAATCCCTATTGACCTTCTCTCATCCACCTTGTCACTGATTTTGTACCAATTGTTATTCCCCTTTTCCTGGGCTAGTCGACATCAACACCTTTCCCCCTCCTCCTCCTCTGCAATGTCCCCTACCCTAGCATTTTTGCCTCCAGACTCTTTGTCCAGTCTACCTTGTCTAGATAGACCTGTAGAGGTAACAATATGTACAAAAAAGGCCTCCTAAAGCAAAGCAACTGAAGCAAATAAAACAATGATAACAGCAAGAAAACCCCACAATGTGCTATACATACATGTAAAAGAATAATAAAAGTAATAGCAATATAAAAACCTGTATAAATTTCAAGGTCTTTAGTTGACCTCCCAGAGTGACTCCCAGTTGACTCGGGCCCCAAAGTATATCCTTGGCACTCCATCTGTGACTCCACGAGGGTAGCCATACTTCATAGTGGGGCAGGCCATATAGTCTCCTTTGAGTGGGAATATCATCCTGAAGGCTCAGTGGGCCAGGATGCACGTCATTCTCTCTTCCTCCATTTTCATTTGTTCTCATGTGCTCTGGTCAATTATATCTCACTCCCTAAACTTCAGCTTTAGTGCTGACCTCCAAGGCAAATTCCTCTGGTAGAGAGGTGGCTGTCCCTACAGTTGGGGTTGGGGTTGTGTTCTCAGGTCACTCCTCTGGTTCTCCACTCCATGCTGCCGTGCTGCATTCACATGCTGGGTCTCCGGGTTTAAGTTTGATCCCTCTTTCCCTGTGGAGATATAAACAATAGGCTCCTCTTTGATGGTTTAGTGTCCCCTTCCCTTTCTACACATTGCCATCAGCCCCCCTTGTCCCTACCCCCTATTTGACTATTATATGTAGCCCTAGATTTGATCTGGCCCCTGCCATATTACCTGGGCCTTCTCCCAGGATTTTCTCCATATAGTAGCTTTTTCCCAATGCACCTTTCCAATTTTAAAACTGTTATTATGCTTGCCTCAGTGGATTCATATTGTACATGTGCTTTTGTATTTGGCTAACTTCACTTAGCATAATTTCCTCCAGTGCTTCCCATGCAGTGACATGCTTCATGCGTTCATCACTGCTTTTCAGCAATGCATAGTACTCCATTGTATGTACATACCACAGCTTTTTAATCCATTCATCAGTTGATGGGAATGTGGACGGCTTCCAACTCCTTGCAATTGTGAACTGTGCTGCGATGAACAGATCTCTGGTCGTGGATTGTTCCTTATCTCTTCTGGGTATATGTCCAGCAGGGGGATTGCTAGGTCATATAGTAGATCAATTTCCATCTGTTTTAGATATCTCCAAATTGATCTCCATAGTGGCTGTACATACCTGCAGGTCCACCAGTAGACCAGGAGACCCTCTCTCCTCAACCTCTCCAGCATTTGTTACTTTCTGACTTATCTCCTTGAGGGTGTTAGGTGGTATCTCATTGTTGTTTTGATTTGCATTTCTCTTATGGCTAATGATCAGGAACATTTTCTCATATATATATTGGCCTCTCTGATTTCTGCCTCCGTGAACCTTCTGTTTAACTCTTTTGCCCACCTCCTCAGTGGGCAGTCAGTTTTGCTCTTTTCGGAAGCTATCAGGGTATTGTAGATTTTAGTAATAAGGCCTTTACCTTATTTGTCATTGCCAAAGATGTTTTCCCAGTCTGTCTGCTCTCTTATTACTCTCTTGGTGAATTGTTTTGATGTGCACAGGTGTTTTATCTTCAGTATATCCCATTTGTCTATTTGAGCCTCCTCTGTGTTTGTGTCTTTCCCTATTTCTGTTAGCCTATGTAGTCCTTGTGCCAGTGTTCTCAGATTGTTCCCAATTCCCTCAGTGATGGCCCTAACAGTTTGGGGTTTAACTTCAAGGTCTGTGATCCACCTTGAATTTATTCTAGTGCATGGAGTGAGGTAAGGGTCTTGCTTCATTTTTCAACAGGTAGATATCCATTTTTTTCCAACACCATTTGTTGAAAAGGCATCTGTTTCCCATTTGACACTTTTGGGGCCCTTATCAAAGATAAGTTGTCTGTATGCTTGTGTTTTTTATTTCTGGATTTTCAGTTCTTTTCCATTGGTCTGAGTATCTGTCATTATGCCAATACCATGCTGTTTTGACCACTCTGACTATATAGTATGTGTGAAAGTCAGGTAAGGCAAGCCCTCCCACGATGTCCTTCTTCTTGAGGAGATCTTTACTAATTTTGGGCTTCTTCCCTCTCCATATGAAGTTGGTCCTCATTTTTTCCATTTCTTTGAAGAAGGAGGATGGTACTTATATTGGTATTGCATTAAACTTATATAGTGCCTTGGGTAGGACTGTCATCTTGACTACATTGAGTCTTCCGATCCATGAGCATGGGATATGTTTCCATTTCTTCAAGTCATTCTTGGTTTTTTTGTAATAGTGTTCTGTAATTTTCCTCATATAGATTTTTTGTTCTTTTTGTCAGGTATATCCCTAGATATTTCTATTTGTGTTTGGCTATTATGAAGGGTACCTCTTTTTTTAATCTCCTCTTCTGTGGTCTTATCTGATGTGTACAGCAGACCAATTGACTTCTGATTGTCGATCTTGTATCCTGCCACTCTGCCATACTCCTCTATTGTTTCCAGTAATCCCTTTGTGGAGCTTTTGGGTTTTTTTCCAAAGATAGAATCATATCATCTGCAAATAACCATAATTTTACCTCTTCCTTCCCCAGTCGTATACCTTCTATGTCTTTTCTTTGCCTTCTGCTGTTAAAACCTCCAGCACAATATTGAATAAGAGAGGGGACAATGGATATCCTTGTCTGGTCCCCCTTTTCAGTGGGATTGTGTTTGTCTTTTCTCCATTAACTATCACATTGGCTGTTGGTTTTTCATACATAGCTTGTATTGTCTTGAGGAATTTTCCTTCCATTCCTATCTTCTTGAGTGTCTTAAACATGAATTGGTTTTGAATATTGTCAAATGCTTTTTTGGTATTTATGGTTATAACCATGTTATACTTATATTTTTTTTCCTGTCAATATGGTGAATGATACTAATGGTCTTTCGTATGTTGAACCACCCCTGCATTCCAGGTATGAACCTCACATGGTGAATTATTTGTTTTATATACTTTTGTATTCTATTGGTCAGTATTTTATTAAGGATTTTTGCACCAATATTTATTAGGGAGATTGGTCTGTAGTTCTCAATTCTTGTGGGATCTTTGCCTGGTTTTGGTATCAGTGCTATACTAGCTTCATAGAAGGAATTTGGGAGTTTGCCATCTTTTTCTATGCTTTGGAAGAGCTTGTGTAGGGTTGGTGTCAGTTTTTCCCTGAATGATTGGTAGAATTCTCCTGTAAAGTCATCTGGTCCAGGTGATTTTTTTGTTGGTAGTCCCTTGATAGCCTTGTATATTTCTTCTATTGTTATGGATCTGTTGAGATACTTGACATTCCCTGGTGACAAACTAGGAAGAGATTGCTTTTCCAAGAATTCGTCCATGTCTTCCAAGTTGTTGAGTTCATTGGAGTGTAGATCTTTGCAGTAATGAGTGACTAGTCTTTTGATTTTATTAGGGTCTGTTGTGATATCCCCTCTTTCATCTCTTATTCTTGCTTTGCAATTTTCTCTCTCCTTTCTTTGGTTAAGTCTGCCAATGGTTTATCAATTTTGTTAATTCTTTCAAAGAACCAACTGTTAGCACCATTAATTTTTTCCATTGTTTTCTTATTTTCCCTCTCCTGAATCTCAGTCCTGATTTTTATTATTTCTTTTCTTTTGCTATTAGTGGGATTACCCTGCTGACTGCTCTAGTTGTTGTAAATTCTGCATCAACGTATCAGTTATGAGACACTCTTCCTTTTTCAGGTGTGCCTGTGTTGCAATGAAACTTCCTCTAAAGACTGCCTTTGCTGTGTCCCGTAAGTTTTGGTATGTTGTGCTTTCGTTATCATTGGTTTCTAGAAAATTTTTAATTTCCTCTCTGATCTGGACCAGTATGCATTCATTTTGCAATAGAGAATTATTCATTCTCTAACTGTTTTCTCTAGTTCTCCTCACCTTCCTTTTGTTGATTTCCAAAACTATGGCAGAGTGGTCTGAGAGTGAGTTCTGTATGATATCAATATGCTTAAATTTATGTAGATTCTCCTTATGACCCAGCATGTGCTTTATCTACGAATAGCTTCCATGTGGGGATGAAAAGAAAGTGAAATGTTTTTCATTTGGATGAAAGACCCTGTAGATATCTACCAAGTCAATCTTTCTAATTGTAGTATTTAGATCTCTCGCCTCCTTGTTGAGTTTCTTTACCAGTTTTCTGTCTTTGTCAGAGAGTGGTGTGTTGAAGTCATCCACTATAATTGTTGAGGCTGTAATTTCTTTTTTCATAATATGAATGTCTGGTTTACATATTCTGCAGGTCTCTCATTCAGGGAATATATATTTAAAATGCTTATTGGATCATTGTCTACTCTTCCCTTAAGCATTATATAGTGTCCTTCTTTGTCTCTTATTATGGTTTGCACTTAGAGGTCAATTTTATCTGAGATTAGGATTGCTACCCCTTCTTTTTTGGAATTGCTGTTTGCTTGGTGTATTTTTCTCCAGCCTTTGATTCTCAATACATTTTTTTCTGTGATCTTAAGGTGTGGCTCCTGTAGGCAGCAGATTGCGGGGAGTTGTTTTCTAAGCCAGTCTACTAATCTTTGTCTCTTAAGCCCTGCATTCAATCCATTGATATTTAGGGTTATTACATCTATCTGTTTACTCTGTGTTGTCATTTTATCGCTCTTGGATCAGATGTTTTTCTATTTCCATGGGTTGTGTCAATGTCTGTTTGTGGTTCATTCTTGCCTTTCTTCCATCTCTGAGGCAGAGCTATCTTGGGGGCTGTTAACCCTTTGATAGTCTCTGGGTAGATTCGTTCTGTGTGTGTTGGGTTCTTCTTCCCCCAGTGGGTCGGTGAGGATCTTTTGTAGGGTTGGGTTCCTTTTGGCATATTCTCTGAGACTTTCCTTGTCTAGAAAGGCTCTTACTTCTCCATTAATTTTGATAGATAATTTGGCTGGATAGAGTATTCTTGGGTTTGCATGGTGTTCCTGCAATTTCCAGAATATGCTGCTCCACTCTCTCCTCTTCTTCATCATTTCCATCGATAGGTCCAAGCATATTCTTATCTGTTTGCCTTGTATGTGATTGCCCTTTTTTTCCCTAGCTGCTCTCATAATTTTCTCTTTTTCCTCATAATTGAATAGTTTAACAACTATATGTCTTGGTGTTTTCTTCTTGGGGTTTAGTCTAGCTGGTGTTCTTTCCGCCTCCTGTATGGTTATTTGGTTTTCCTTCATTAAGCTATGGAAGTTTTCCTCTATGTATTCCTTCACTATTTAGGATGTTGGTTTTCTTGATGCCTCATCTTCCAGCAGACTGATAAATCTAATGTTGTTTCTTTTCATAGTATCAGTCAGGCTTCTAATATTTTCTTCTGTTTCTCTCATAGACTTGTTAGATTTTTTCTCCCATTTATTAATTTCTACTTGCGAGTCCTCTAGGTCACTTGTCCTGTTCTCTGCCTCCTCCATCCTCTGGGCGAAATCTGAGAGCTTACTATTAGTTTTTGTTAGCTCACTCCTTAGTTCTTGGATTTGCCTTTGGTGCATGGCCTTTATCTCATGTAGCAATTCTTTCTTCTTTAATGCGTCACTTAAGAGCTGCATACGTGTTAGTAACATCTTGCAGATTTCTTTCTGTGGTTGATCAATCTCTGCATTTTCTATTACTGCTGTTTGGTCCAACTGGTCTTCTTGCATCGGATTTAGTTTCTCTTTTCATGATACTGTGGAAGCAGCTAGCTGTTTCTTGTTTGATTTATTTGAATTAGGTGGCATTTTCCTTGGTGTTTTGTGGCCCTGGGGCCTCTCTTTGGGAGGTTGGTCTTATATTAAAGCTTTCTTCAGGAACTGCAGTTGGGCTGTTGTAGATCTGATGGAACATGTTGGCTGAGCAGGGGAGTGAGTTTAGGGGATGGGGTGGGAGTTGGGTGGTCTGTTCCTGACTAGGGGCACTTGCCACAGATAGGTGGGAAAAAATCCTCTAGCACTCTGGGGTGGGGAGGACTGGCTAGCTGTTTGCCCAGTCGACAATGTGACGACAATGTAACGTGGCCCTCTCTGCAGTTGGTCGCGGGCACGTGCCCTGAACCCGCGTCTGTGGGGAGTGCCAGCAACAATGGGGAGTGCAGACATTCTTTTTGCTCTTGTTAGAAAGTGTGGCCCATGTGGTGGGGCGCACGGGTTTAGGGGATGAGTTGATCTTATCCTGGGCTGTGGCAGCTCCCTTGTGGAGCACTTGGGCACGAGCCTCCTGGGTGGGGGAGGGGCTGGCTCGCTGTTCCTCTGGGGACACAAGAGCCTCTGAGGGTGGGGAGCGAGAAGTGCAGGTCTGCGTGGAGTGTTCCCTGGGTGCCCTGGGGTGGGAAGGACTGGTTAGCGATTGCATGAGGGTGCTGATGCGCTGCGAAACCCTGGGCTCGCGGTCGCAGAGCGGGCACCCTAGATTCCGCCCCATCACAAAGAACCGGCAGCGTCTGTGGAGGGCAGGCATTCGGGTCGCACCTGCTCCTGGTTCAGAGGAGGGCTCTGAGCTTTCCTGGAGTCACAAAACCCAATTCAAGAGCCCCACCCTTCCTCGAGTCACCCCCACTCACCCAACTCTAGGAGCTCTGGGCGTGGGCTTCCTCTCTGGCCGCCATCTTGCCGCTGTCCCACTCTTAACACGATTTTTAATGCTCAGTTTACTCACTGCAAGCACACGTCAAACAATCGACTAATCTTAACACTAGCCAAGTACCAAAGGATAAGAATGAGAATAATCATAAGAGCATAGTAACAGCACTCGTCACACATATTATTCTCATCTCAGAGTCCCATTAAGCATTGTCTTCATAGGTGTACTCAGCCCAGACAGAGTTGGAGAAAGCAGGATTTGATGTCCTTGGTTCTTAGCTCTCTAAAAAAATCAGTGTCTCTACCCTGGTTTAAATAATCTGTAGCATTCTGTCAAGCCTTGTCAGGGTTCCCCACACTTTTTGGGGTGACACTTTTGAACATTTGTTGGTTCTGGCTTCTGGTCAAATTTGGGTCAGGCCTGTGTTATTTTTATATTTCTTTAAAAATTGAGTTTCTTGTGTTGCTTTCTATAATGTGGCTCAACGTCTTGTAAGGAAATTCGATGATGTTCTCATCAATCAAAAATTGTAACACTGTTTCATCTGAACTCTTCTGGACTGAAAGATGAGATTTTGACACTACAACCGACATTCAGCTGACCTCCAGAGCACATGAACAGTTCTGGAACTTACTCGCAGAGCCAGCCTTTTCCCACATAAAGGTCATTAAGCCCAAGTGCCATTCCACCGTGACCGATGATCATTTGGAAGTGTGCTTGAGGCTGGCTGTCAGCAGCTACTGTCTGGACTATGCATCCCTGGCTCATTCCATTCAGTGCAAGTCAACAGAGTGAACTCTAGTAATGACAAAAAGTGTACGTAATTAATTGTGTTGTGTTGTACAGTATGGACTAATGTGGTTATGAAAGTTACATTAGCATACATTATACACTAAAGAATTCTCAATACATTTATAAATAAATAAAAGTATATGTTTTGCATTTTTTGTAGTTGGCAGATCACTTTGACTTGATAAGTAAGTCACATGCTGAAAAAGTGTGAGCACCCTCGTTCTATGTCTATGTTGAGCTTCACCTTAGTTGTTCTATCCTTCATTGTAAGTGGTGTGTTAAATTTTCCATCTATTCTTTTAGAATAGTTTGCTATCAATTCTGTAAGAAGTGATTGGTATACCTGGAGACTCTCTCATTGGGTGAATGGCTATTTATTAAAATTATGTCATTTTTTCATTTGACACTTCAATCAGGATAGAAAACTTGTCTTTTACACTTATGATTAAATCTGCCTTAAAATTTATTTATAAGAATTTAACATTATCACTCCACTTTTTCTTAATGCCATTAACTTGATATATTTTCCCAACTTTCCAGAAAAATTAATTTTGATATTTAGTCTCTTTTTATCTTTGTAAGGTGTGTCTCCTATGGACAGCATGGAGATGAATCCTATTTTGATATCCACTGTGCTAAATTTTATATATGGTCTATTGAACCCATTTATATTTACTTTAATTACTGATATTTATCAATTTATTGCTGTCATTTTGCTCTGTGTGTGTTGCTTGCTGCTAGTTTCCTTATATCACATTTTTTTTTATATTGCACTAAGTACATTCTGTTTGTGGTTCCTTTGGTCATTTTCTTCATTGCTGTGTTTTGCTATTTACTAAATATTTATGATGAAATTGTTTCCATAAATTTGTTTTATTTGATGTTCATTTCTTCCAAAGTTGAAAACAATCTGTTCTCACTTAAAATCTATTTGAGAGCACCTATCTTTGAAATTTCTCTCAGTATACTATTTCCTGGATTTGCTATGTAATTATCTTCATTTACAAGCTGATAGCTCTGGTTTCCTAATGTCAGTGTTGTATGTGTGTTTCCTTTTGGATATATCTCTATCTTGGCTGAATTCTGGGATGTGTTTTTATGAATTTTGTCTGATCTGGTTGTCAGATTGTTGCATATTCTTGTTTGTTTTTCTGTCCAAAGAACCCTCCTTAGTAATTTCTGTATAAAACTGCTACAAGGTTCTACATTTAACCTCCTCCTTGGCATACAGACAACAGGGAATTTGGTGAAGAGAGACATCAAACAGTGTATGATGTGATAAAATGATAATAATTTATAAATTATCAATGGTTCATGAGGGATAGGGAGGGAGGGGAAAGATGAAGAACTAATACCAAGGGCTTAAGTAGAAAGAAAATGTTTTGAGAATGATGATGGCAACAAATGTACAATGTGCTTTGCATGCAATGAATGCATGTATGGATTGTGATAAGAGTTGTATGACCAGCTAATAAAATGATTTAAAAAAGAGAAACTTCTCAGTATTTCTTTTCCATTTCATATATTTTCTGTTTACTTGCCAATGTCCTAATGTCACCATTGTATCTGAGGGATAATTCTGTTGGCTATATCCTTGGCTGTTATTTTTAATTCCTTTCAAAATCATATACACATGCTTTTGTTGCCTTTTTGCCTGCATATCTCTTACTGGGTATAGCTGTAGAATATCAAAGTGGAGCTGGACCAAGTGCTATTTTCTATTGGGTGAGGACAAAAAACAAGCAAAAATTCAATATAAAAATAAACAACATCCATAAAAGAAATAATACTAAAAGGAAGGGGGCGGAGAAACAAACAGAGGAAGTCATGCAAACAAAAAGAAAAAAATGTAATTAAATAAAGAACATAAGTTGGGGAAAAACTGCTAAAAAGGAAGAAAAATACAATTCACCAAAAAAGTAAAGAAAGAAACTAACCAAAAACAAGAAGAAAAGAGAAGCATAAAAGAAAAGCCTAGAAAAGTGGAAATAAACAAGAGAAAAGGAAAAATAAAAGTAAAACAAAGGAGAAAACTGTTGAGTACAAAAAAAATGTTGAGTACAGAAAACTGTTGATTCAGTACCCTTTGTCATCCAAAGAATTCTCTAGGTGGTGTGAGGAAGAGAGAAAAATGCCTGATCCTAAAAGGAGTTTCTGTTGAACTATGTGTTCTCTGGGATCAGTCTACCTGATCAGAAAGTAGTGTGTGGTGCCTGTGATAGTGACTGAGTTCAGCCTGTTTGTTTTTGGAAGGAATTCTTTTTAGCGCAGTGAGCAACTAGGCTTAAGGGAGCTGGCTATGCAAGAAGAGCTTGCTGGCCTATGAATGAATGGAATGTACTTTGGGGCTGGTTTGATGGGGAGGAGTGCGCCAGCCTCGAATGATGCATCCCATACCTCATCCACACGATCACACCTCCAACTTCAGGCGGAGCAGGGTGATAGGCCCTGGGTGATGAGCGAGGGGGGAGCTGATCAGATTTCTGGTTATCAAAAGGGCATTGAGAATAAAAGAGAACCCCGCCCTTTCTTGTTGCCATCCACTTGTGTGCCAGGTCAGAAGCATGGGAAAGTTTAAGATGACTGTGTTATGTTGAGACTAGCAGATAACTTACCTATTTTTTTCATGTCTTTCACTATTTTCTTCTATTTTTACTCCTAGTTGGTATTTAATATATTTCTCTATCTTTCTGTTGAGCCTGGGGCTCCAGAATTATTATTTGTCTCTGTTCCCTTTGGTTTCCTGTTTCTTTGTTGAGAAGAGTTTGCCTACTGCACCATCTTGCCAGGAGGCTTTCTTTTATCCTTTATTTTTCATGATTCAAGGACATTGGTGCCACTTGTGTTAGTTTGTGTAGACTAGAGACACAAATTCATAGACACTCATTTTATGAGAGAGTTTTATATAGAGGATAAGTGTACATTAAGAAAGCATCCCAACTCAGTGCTATCCAAGCCTATAAGTCCCAACATTGCCCATATGTCCAACACCAATCTGCAAAGTCCTCCCCAATCTCACAAAACACACACAATCATGCAAATGCAGGAGGAAAGCCAAATCAGTGAGTGTGTAGGCATCTCAGTGCTGGCAGGGGTTTTCATGAGGCTACTCCAACACCCAGGGCTGCATCAGGGTAGGTACACATAGCGTCTCCTCAGGAATGTCTCACAGGCAGTGAGCCTTGCCAACTAAGGCAATTACACACTGGTCTGATCATCATAGAAGAAGAGGTAAGAAAGGTGAGGCTCACCCAACAATTTATCTCTGTGCCCTTCAACTAATCTGACATGTGTTCATAGGCCAGGTTCATACAATAAAGCTTAACTATCACAAACACTGTGACTGGAATAGACATAATATAGAGGGTCTCTCAATTTCGAAAGTCCTCCAATATTCAAATATTTTATTATTGGATGACATTCTTCTCATATTTTTTGAGGGCACTGATATTATTTTAAAGTAAGTTATCATTATTTTTAACCAAACTCACTGGTGAAAATGCCCAGAAGAACAATTTTAGCTGCATATTTTATTTTATGATTGTGGCTTAAAGTTACCCTGAGCCATCCTATCACTATGCATATTTTCACTTGAACGTTTATATTCTCAGACCATTTTTGTTTGTCTTTCAACAGTCATGGTTCTTTGTATCTATTCATATATGCATTAAACTATTTATTTATTGTCTTTCTAATCCCTAGAGGAATTTAAGGTGACTTTAAAAATATATAGTAGAATCATTTATATAATTATTAATCCAAGAGACTCCATAAAGTGTTCCCTTGGTGACATATTTAATTTGCCCCCAACTATTTACTAAAAGCTTGGTGATTTGAATCCACTGAGAAATGTTGATCTACCTCCTTAAGACACATTCATTGAAAACCCTGAGCAGCACACCTATACATCTATTAGAAGCAGGTTATGCATTTGTATCTGTGTATTATCAGAAACAGCTAAAAAGATGATAAAAATCATCTGCATATTATATAATGGAAATTTGATTTAAAGACAGATCAAAAAGACTTATACCAGATACTGAGAGTTAAGAGAAGCATCTTAAGATTCCCCCATTAGGAAACATATTTAACTGGGGTCTCTAGAATATCAAAGTAAATGATGCCTACAAATTTGTATATTGAAAAAATTTGCATCAAGAAAGTGGCTCACACAGTTGTTCAAGTGAATATGTCTAGTCTGGTTTGTGTCTGGGGACCAGATATTAAACTGACGGCTTCTTCTGATTTATGTAGCTTCGGGATCTGACTATCCAGGAAGCAGGAAGATGAAGCAGGAAAACCACAGCCTGGTGGATGGAGAGTTCAATGACTCTGAGGTTGGCAGTCGGCTGATGGCTCGTGGGATTGCAAGGCAATATAGTGGATACTCAGCAAGCCAGAGGCAGGATGCAGAGCCTCAGAAGTGAGCTAGCTCCATTAATATACACAATGTCAGTTATATTAAGAGTAGTTTTCACAGTCATGTGTAAACAGAGTAAGAGAATGCTGCATAGTTTAAAATCAAGAACATGTACAACAGAACAGTATCTTCTCTTCATACTTATTCAATCTTATGCTGAGCAAATCATTAGAGGAACCGGATGATATGAAGAAAAATGTGACATCAGGGAGGCTTATTAACAAAATACAATATACAGATGACACAACCTTGCTTGCTGAAAATGAGGAAAACTTGAAGGACTGCTGATAAACATCAAAGATTAAAGCCTCCAATATAGATTGCCTCTCAATGTGATTAAAACCAAAATCCTAATAAGTAACATCATGAAAAACAGAGGAAACATTGAAATTGTCAAGGATTTTGACTTGGTTGGATCCACAATCAATGCTCATGAAAGCAGCAGTCAAAAAATCAAATAATGCATTCCATTGGATAAATCTGCTGCAGAAGACCTTTCTAGGATGTTGGGAACAAAAATGTTAGCTTGATAACTACAGTCTGCCTAACCCAAGCCATGGTAGTTCAGTAGCCTCATATGCCTTTGAAAGTTTGACATTTAATAAGGAAGACCAAAGAAGAATCAATGCATTTTTATTATCATCCTGCCGAAGAATATTGAAAATACCATGGACTGCCAAAAGAGCCAACAAATCTGTTTTGAAAGAAGTATGGCAGAATACTCCTTAGAAGCAAGGGTGACTTGACTTTGTCTCATGCACACTGGACAAGTTACCAGGAGAAACCAGTCAATGGAAAAGGACGCCATGTTTGGTATGATATAAGGCAGTAGAAAGGGTATAAGACCTCAAGGGGATGCATTGACTTAGTGACGGCAACAATAGATTCAAACCTAAGAACAATTGAAAGGGTGATGTAACACTGGACAGTGTTTCACTCTGTTGTACATAGAACTTTCATGACTTTGAATGGGCTCAACAATACCTAACAACAACAAAACACCCATTGAAACTTCCTTTCAATTGTGTCAAGACTGACACCAGATCAAGGAGTTAATTTTTGTTAAGTGCCATCAAATTGCTTCCTATTAGCGCTCTCTCTCATTCTTCCTACGACTGCTTGGATACTCAGGTAAAGTCCCATCATGGAGTTTATTATATTATATTAGATCATCTCATGGGAGAATCCTGGTCCAACCAAGTTGATGTAAAATCTGTCAAAGGTTCTGGTAGAGATCCTTGTGTGAAATAGCCCTCGCAAAGATTCCTGCTGTAAGCAGTGT
Source organism: Nesogale talazaci (assembly GCA_004026705.1). Taxonomy (NCBI): domain Eukaryota; kingdom Metazoa; phylum Chordata; class Mammalia; order Afrosoricida; family Tenrecidae; genus Nesogale; species Nesogale talazaci. The sequence continues at coordinate 10,206 of PVJH01008185.1, read as the reverse complement.
GGTAGGTAGGTTTTTTGTGCCAACATGGCCAACGAACACATGCGGGATTAAGTGAAGGGCAGAGAGATAAACGGCTCTGAGAGGCTCGCCTTGCTTGTCTCTTGCTCATTAGATCGGTGTGCAGCTGGCTCCTTTTCATTCTGTGCCTTCATTTGTAAGCTACACTCGCTGTGGGACACTTTACCCATGGACTGTGTCACTGTATTTTGAAGTTCCTTCAAGCTCTGCCTTGCCATGCTACTGGAATATACATCTATTGAGCTGGGGACTCTTGGACTCTGTCATCTGGCTCACTGTTGGTGACTTACCTTGCTGTTTGCTGACTGTGGCTGGACAGCCTAAATGGCTCTACAGAGGACTACCCAGTGGCCCTCAAGACTGAAGGACTATCAGTGTACCAGGTGTCTCATGGAAGTGAGTTGCACAAAGCCTTTAGTACTGCTTTATAGATTAAGTAACTGTTTATTTCTTATGTTATATATATGCATAAATACATATAAAATTATTTATGTCCTGGTTTTGTTTCTCTAGAGACCCCTGTTTAACATACAGATCATATTTGTAGGTTACTTTTGAGCTTATGTCATATTCCAACAAGATGTTTTTAGGCTATTGCTTTTTTTAAAACCATATGATTTTTCCAGTTAAATTTCACATCTACTATGGGGATTATTTTATTCTAAAAGGAAGAAAGAGAAACTGTATGGAGGTACCAGTGTCACTCAGTTTTGTATATCATGCCCCTCAAATTTCTATTGATTCAACTCTTTTGCTGTTGGACCACATCTTTACAATGTTCTCTTTGGGCCCTAGAATTATAATTATCTTTAATGAATTACTATATTTAATGAAACATTCTGAGTCAGAGATGTTGCTGTTCTAGGGTCTTCGGGAAATCAGGACCTTGGTGGGCTTTGTTGTTTTTTTCTCCCTTCAAAATCTTCTCATACTATGCATACACCATTCAAACAGCTTATCTTTGGTTGTAGACTTTCACTAATGGACCTACCTCTCTTTTGCAATCTTCTCAACTTCACTGTACCATATCTTGTCTATCAAGTATATCTCCATCTAATGCTTTGACACCTCTTGGAGCTGTTTATTGTCAGTAAATACTGAGATGAAATCTTGGACAAAGGTGAATATATTTCTCTTTATTGTTCCAAGACTTTGCTTTTACTTTACTTAGTTTTACTTGTCTGAATTTAGTCAACCTTAACACTTCTTCCCACTCAATATTTGTATCATCTGCATAGATAATTATTGTGCCTTGTCTTCTGAAAGCTAACACAGTTGAGTAGTATTAATTTTAACTAAGAATTAATTTTCTAGAGCCTTTTTCATATCCATGATTCTGAGTGTGTCACACATTATTGATTTATATGTTAACTGTACTGTCAGTACTGTTTTGTGATGAGAGTGAAGTTTTGGGGCCATTGGCTCAGGGTGTTAGGAAGGTAGAAAAAAGGAACAATTGATACAGTAAACTTTGTATTATTTCAGGGGTGTTGATTTTCCTTCCAGATTGTTTACATATTACCATACAACTAATTCTGACTCTAGGCTTATTCCCTACAAACCAATTTCCTAGTTTCCCCTTAAGAGTGGCCAAGGTTTCAATTCAATTCTGTAAATAAGACACAAACAGTTCAGAAAAAATGTTCAACCTACCATGAAAAGAAAAGTCCAATATTATCTAAGTGTGGGAAGTAGAATACAACCCAATTTCACAGTCTTCAACTGGGTTATCACAAATACTAGCCTGTAACAATAAGGACGATGATATTTCTATTTTCTTTCTGTTTAATGATCATGTAAACCAAAAGGAGGAATTGGACAGAAACTGTTTTTGTGCTCTGGTGGAATAAGTTGATGAGTTTGCATCACTGTGTTAGTCAGGGTTGACTAGAGAAACAAATATATATATATATATATATATATATATATATATATATATATGCAATTGAATACTGAGAAAACATACCAGCCCAGTCCAGATCAAGTTCATAAGTCTGATATTAATCCATATGTCTGATATAGAATCCTCTTCAGATTCACGGAACACCTGTAATAATGTCAAAACAGGAAGATCACAGGCCAGTGGGTGGGAAGTCTTGTGGATTCAATGGTGGTGGAAGCATCTCAGCACTGGCGGGGTCTCCATGTGGTTCCTCCAACTCCAGGGCTCTGGCTTCCATTAGTATATCTCCAAGTGTCCTGTCAGTGGAGAGTCTCTCAGGGAGGGAGTATGTATCCCATCTCCAACAAGCTATGTACCTCCTTAGTGCTCCAAATGATGTCATCAAGCTGCAACGTGATTGACAGTCTAAACTCTACTCCTTCACTCATCAGTCTCAAATTGGCAACAGATTATGTAACTGTCATACTCACTATGCCAAAAAATTTAACGTGGGTGTTTTCAGGCCAAAGAATGTGTGTCTGGGCAGGATGGTGCCTTCATGGATTTGTACTAGCAATATTTTCAAACTAAAACAGAATAGGAAAAAAGACATGATACTCTATTTCTGAAAATTACTCAATGAAAACTCTATAGCTTAGAAGAAAACTTGCCCTGGGCACCTTATTGGGAGAGAAAATTATTCTGCTTGGTGAAGGGGAGGGATAATAAGGGCTTGGGAGATCCTGTGTAAGATGGATTAGTGCAATAGACCCCAATGGAATATAATATGCTGGCAATTGTGAGGATGATACAGGGATTGCCAAGGGTTTGTTCTTTTGTAAACTTAACAACAGCTAAAACAAACATTAGCACATTTTATAAATGTGCGTCATCATGAAACTTTGGGAAATGGAAACTATTACTACAGTATCATTAGTTCTGCTTCCCATGATGAAATGTAGCATTTAAAAGGTTAGGTTACATTTGCAATAAGATTTAACCCAGGCACCTAGCATCCATGTTATATTGCTCATGTGTCCCTCTGTCATTTCCCATATACTCTGGGAGATAAACCAGGACAACCCAACATCAAGTGTTTTCTGGATCGCAGTTTCTTTGGGCATATGGGGTGTTTTTACATTGGTAGTGTTTGCATTTGCAAAAAAAATGGGGCCCACAGAAGCAGCATCCTCATCTCTGGAGAAAGAGGCTTCAGTCTATATCTGTTCTCCCAGAAGAATCTCTGGAAGATTTATTTTAAAAGATGAAATAAAATTGTGACAGATAAACAATTCTTCACTCATCTGGGAAGTTTCATAAAGTAAAGCAATGATATATACAAACAGCTTGAGCTTCAGTAAGTATCCATCTCTCTGAATATACATAGACTTTCACAGGAATGACCTTCCATACATACTCAAAATATAGGTCTGTTTCCAAGTCAAAGCCCCTAATAACATGCAGAATCTTAGGGTACTCCAAACTAGTTGACTGACTTAAAGGTCTCTTCTTTGTAGAGATAATCTCCAGAATTCTTCTTCCTTAGGAGCTTAGTGGTGATAAATGTAGGTTTAATGTAGGAGGAAACAAAATATTGCCTAGTGCTTTACCTTCCCCTTTATTAGTTATGATCAAAACTTTGTGGTCCACAGTGCTTTCATTGGTTGATTTTCAAAAGTAAATTGCCAGGCTTTATTTAATAACCCATATTATTTCAGAAGTTCCACTAAAACTTGTTCAGTATAATAACATACTATTCTCTACCGACAAACAGGTGACATTTGTGCTAGAGGTGACTTAATTCAAAATTGAATCCAGGTTTTCTGCATACCAAATAAAAAACATACTCACTGACATCCAATTAATTTGAACTCATAGAAAGCCTGTAGGGTGAAATAGAACTGTCCTTGTGAGTTTCTGAGACTGTAACACTTTACTGGGAAACTGTTGGAAATTATGTAGAAACTAATTTGAATTAAGAAATTGTTTGTTTTGTGGGTAACAACCCAATCTGTAACCACTACACTAGCAGGACTCCTGCTCCCCTGCATGGAAGATGAGAATTCTACCACTAAACCTAATAACTCTCATAGTCTAAATGATCAGAAAATACTTTGCTAGTATATTAGTCAGATATTTTTTAATTAAAAATCATTTTATTGAGGGCTCATACATTATTTTTCACAATACATAAATACATATACAGAGTGGCACATATACTGTGCCACTTGGGCCCCTGATATCAGCTTTCCATCCTTTCTCCTCTTCCCCTGCTCTCCCTTCTCCACCAATCCTCGATATTTTATAGATTATTATTGTTTTGTCATCCCTTACACTGTGATCTCTCCCCCAGGCCCTGTCCTCCACATAGGAGTTTATGTGTAGATCCTTGCAGTTGGTTCCGTCTCTTTGCCCCACCTTCTCTGCACCCATCCAGTAGCTCCAATCTCACCATTGGCCCCAAGGGGCTCATCTGTCCTGGGTTCCCCATATCTCCAGCTCCTCTCTCTACCATTGTACCTTCTCCAGTCCAGCTGGATTTGTAAGGTAGAGTTGGGATCATGGTGGTTGGGGGGAGGAAGCCTTCAGAAACTAGAGGAAAGTTGTATGCATCATCACTGCTTCGCTGAACCTTGACTGATCTGTCTCCTCCCCATGAGTCCCCTGCAAAAGAGTGACCAATTACTCACCAGTGGGCCTTATGTCCCCACCATGCTCTCCCCCTCATTGTTAGTGATGTGATTTATGTTCTTTGATGCTCAGTACCTGCTCCCTTAAGCCCCTCTTGGTCACACAGGCTGGTGTGGGTTTTGCTGCTTCTGCACTGAACGGTGACTCATTTATCTTCAAATCTTTTGAGACTCCAAACACTTAATAATTGGTATCTGGGTACCATCCGTTTCTTCCACTCTGTTTGCCTCTGCATCCATTTGTCTTCAATGGTCGTATCAGGAGTAAATTGATCCACTGATTTTGATTTTTGTTCTTTGCTGCCTGATACCTGTTTGTTTCAGCATCTCATGATCGCACAGGCAAATGAGCTTCTTTTATAGTGGGCTTTCTTGCTCCTGAGCTAGATGGCTGCTTCTTCACGCTCAGACATTTAAGACCCCAGATGCTGTATCTTTTGATAGCTGGGCACCATCCGCTTTCTTCATCACTCTTGCTTATGCTCCCACATGTCCTCAGTGGGCTCCATGGGGAGGAGTGCACACAGCAACACCTTGTGGCCAAACTGGCTGTTGTGTTTCTTCTGTGTGGGTGTGGCCTCTTCTCAGGTAACTGGTTTATTGTTTATCTTCAGACTTTTAAGACCCCAGACAATATATCCTTTGATAGCTGAGGCCCATCAACATTCCTCACCACATTTGCTTATGCACCCATTTTACTTCAGTGATCATGTTGGGCCAGTGAGCATCATGACATACCAGATTCATAGAGTAAAGTGTTCTCTGGAGAGAGACCCTGGATGAGGCGCAGTATCCACTTGCTACCCTAGTACTTAACCTATAAATATGTTCTTAAATTTATTCCCTCCTTATAATAGATAATTATATTTATGTATGGGACATGCCTATGTTTAGACTTCTGCAAGTGCCCTTTGTGTCCTAGCTCTTTCCTCTATTCCCTTCCATAATCAGATATTTTTGTTGTTTTTGTTTTTGGGGGGCATCACTGCCCTCTGGTGGTCGTGGGCATAATCAGATATTTTTAATTGTTGTTTAATACATGGAAGAAAAAACAGACCTGGAATGTTTGTTTCAGTAGGTTTGTTTACAGTAGGTCATTTTTATTATATATGGGAATTATCTGAAACAGAAAAAATTACTTCTAAATGGGTTCCTCTCTAGAGAAGGACATCATGCTTGATAAAGCAAAGGGTAAATTAAAAAACATACTCAATGAGGTGGATTGACATAGTTGTTGCAACAATGTATTAAATATAGCAATGATTATAAGAATGCTGCAGAACCAGTTAGTGTTTTTGCTTTGTTATACCTATGGTTCCTAGGAATTGAAAACAATTCCAAGGCACACAAGTGTGCATGGGCACCATGAGAGTGAGTTGTCAGCAGTCTGGCACTTGACCTACCATCTGACCTGCTGGCCGTTGATTCATTAGAATATATAGTCACAAGTCTAAACTACTGCCCTTGGATTTAGTCATCCCTGCATCCACCAGTCTGTGGTCTTCCTAGCTCATCTTCCAGCTTCCTAATTCACTAGCACTTTCAGCTATATAAGGCAGGAGAAGCCTCCAGCTTAACATCTGACCTTGGGTTTCAACTGACCTGGACTTACACTTGTGTTAGCCATTTGTTTTATATTTGTGCATTTTGTATGTGTGTGTGTGTTTGTGTGTGAGAGAGAGAGAGAGAGAGAGAGAGAGAGAGAGAGAGACTGATTTTTGCTTCTCTAGAGAAAACTTGTCTAACATGCTAAACATGGCACAATATTTATCTGCTGGGTTCAATAATCCATTACAATGGCCACAAAGACTACACACAATACTTAACAATAGGCTGAGCACCGGTGACATAAGTGGTTGAGTGTAGGACCGCTGCCCATGGGCTTGGGGGTTCAAATCCAGTGGCAGCTCTCAAGAGCAAGACTGGGTAGCTCCCACAACCACCAGAAGGCAGTGATGCCAAAAAAAAATACTTACCATAAGGTATGGCTAACAGATTATAAGGATGAGAAATATTAAGAACATTCTTATTTAACCATAGTGCATCTTCTCATCTCTGCCAACAGGTGCACTTCTCTCTGGCACTTTGCTTCTCAGCCACTTGGTGCCTTCACACCATGGCCTCAGCTTTGCTCATGTAAGTGTCACTAAAACCCTTTAGTGTTCATAAATGTCAAAAGGGCACCCTGCCCTACAAACAGTCTTCGACCCAAAGACTGACCTTCACTCATTCCGTGGGCTAGAAAGCCAACACTCTATCTCATGCTCTTGATTTTTCTGCCTCTGCTACTGAAGAATCCTGAGGTCCAAAATTCATACTCATCTCATGATTCCACTCTCTTGATGGCTGTGTGATTTCCCTCTCTTACTTCTGAGATGCTTTATTTTATTCCAGCAGGATGACAAAACTGACCAATCCCCTCAAGAAGGTTTCATACACCCAGTGTGCATGTTTCTGCCCAGTCATTTGGTGGGAGTTACAAAGACTATGAGTAACAGAGCCATAGCAAGTAGTCTAGTGAATTGCAGCTTCTAAACAAAACACCATCATTTCCAGTTAACGAGAGATGCTTTGAAAGAAAGACCTGAGACTCTGCTTCAGGAAAGTAATCAATTGAGAACCCATGGACCCTAGTTCTACTCTAACAAGTACGGGCAAAACACGTGAGTGCAACTGGCTTACTGATTTTTCTCAACCAGGAATGACTATGACACTCAAGGAATGTATAGAAATGTCTGGAGGAATTTTTGATAATCATAGCTGGAAGATGAAGTGGTAAGTTATTGTTGGTATTTGTAGGGTATGGCAAAACATTTTCTAATGCTCCAGATGGATACTTAAAAAAATACTCAACAGTGTAAAATAGTCCAAAATGTCATCTACGGTAAGGTTAAGAAATACCAATTCATTGTGTTAGAAATGAATGTTTAGGTTAAGACACCATGTCAGTTTTCATTTACAACTATTAAATCATCTATTTTAGACCAATTCCCTTTAATCTTTATAAAATTATTTCCTGATAAGAATAATGCACTATGAAGAGAATGGTTTGGACAGCAGTTCTCAGTCTGTGGGGTTGTGACCCCTTTGTACGTCAAACAACCCACAAAGGGGTCGTCTGATTCATAACAGTAGCAAAATTACAGTTATGAAGTAGCAACAAAAATAACTTTCACCACAATATGAGGAACTGTATTTAAGGGTCACCAAAATATGAGGAACTGTAGTAAAGGGTTGCAGCGTTAGGAAGGTTGAGAACCACTGGTTTAGAAGTATTCATGCACATTCCACCATAGGTTAGGATTCTAATCTTTCTTCTGGAGTTAAACACTCTTTAAGACTCTGTTCTTTTAGGGACTTTGAAACTTTGTCTCCTCTAGGCCTTAATGATTTATTTCACAGCCAACAGAGGATATCCTTGTATGTAGAAACTAATTTGCAGAACGTGGCAATCAATCTATGACCACAGAGACCTACATTATGTTTACTATCTAGAACTAATTCTGCTAATAGACATCCTTTTCCAAATTATTCCATCACCATTAACATAAACTCAATGTTCCCTAAGCAAAGCCTCTTCTTTGTTCATCCATGGTAACCATGGGTCAGGTTTTCTTTTTAAGTAGTGTTAATGTTTTATTCTGTTGCATATAAATTTGCTATGAACTGGAGCTGACTGGAGCGCTCCTAAGAACCGCGACCTGTGCATTGTGAGAAAACATCTGTGTTAAATTCTCATTAACAGGAGTTCGCTGGGAAGATGGCCACCAGACAGGAAGCCCACTCCCGGAGCTCCTGGAGATCGGTGAGTGGGGGTGACATGGGGAAGGGTGGGGCTCTCAAATTGGGTTTTGTGACTCCAGGAACGCTCAGAGCCCTCCTCTGAAACAGGAGCAGGCATGACCCGCACGCCCGCGCTCCCCACGGACGCGGGCACAGACCCCAGCCCAGACCCTGCGGGTTCTTTGTGCCGGCGGGACCAGGGCGCCGCTCTGCGACCCTGAGATCTGGGACCTGCAGTTAATCAGCATCCGCACATAATTGCGAACCAGTGCTCCCCACCCCAAGGTGCCCAGGGGACACTCCACACAGATCCACACCTCTCGCTCCCCACTCCCAGGGACTCCTGTGCCCCAAGCACAACGGAGGGCCAGCCCCTCCCCTACCCCAGAGGCCCGAGCCCAGGCGCACCTTCAGGGTGCCACCACTGCTCAGGATAAGATCAAGCCATCCCCTAAACCCAAGCCCGCCCACCTGGGCCACACTTTCTAACAGGAGCAGAAGGAACACCCGCACTCCTCACAGTCCCCAGCACTCCTCACAGATGCTGCCAGTTCAGGGCACCTGCCCCAAGCCCCTCAACAGAGAGGTCCGCTTTACATTGTCTCCTGGGTAAACAGCCAGCCGGTCTCCCCACCCCAGAGTACTAGAGGATTTTTTCCCACATATCTGTGGCAAGCGCCCCTAGCCAGGAACAGACCACCCAACTCCCAACCCACCCCTAAACCCACTCCCCTGCTCTGCCAACACAATCCATCAGATCTGCAAGGCCTAGCTGCAAACAGTTCCTGAGGGAAGCTATAATACAAGACCAGCCTCCTGAAGAGAGACCCCAGGGCCACAAAACACCAAGGAAAATGCCACCTAATACGAATAAATCAAACAAGAAACAGCTAGCAGCTTCCACAGTATCAAGAAATGAGAAACTGGATCCGATGCAAGAAGATCAGCTGGACCTAACAGCAATCATAGAAAATGCGGAGATCTATCAACCACAGAAAGAAATCTTCAAGATGTTACTGACACGTATGCAGCTCTTGAGAGACGCATTAAAGAAGAAAGAAGAATTGATACAGGAGATAAAGGCCATTCACCAAAGGGAAATCCAAGAACTAAAGAGCTAACAAAAACTAATAGTAAACTCTCAGATTTTGGCCAGAGAATGGAGGAGGCAGAAAACAGGACAAGTGACTTAGAGGACTCACAAGTAGAAATTAATAAGTGGGAGAAAAAATCTAACAAGTCTATGAGAGAAGCAGAAGAAAATATTAGAAGCCTGGCTGATACTATGAAGAGAAACAACATTAGGATTATCAGTCTGCCAGAGGATGAGGCATCAAGAAAACCAACATCCACAATAGTGAGGGAATGCTTTGAGGAAAACTTCCCTAGCTTAATGAATGAAAGCCATATAACCATATAGGAGGCGGAAAGAACACCAGCTAGACTAAACCCCAAGAAGAAAACACCAAGACATATAGTTGTTAAACTATCCAATTATGAAGAAAAAGAGAAAATTATGAGAGCAGCTAGGGAAAAAAGGGCAATCACATATAAAGGCAAACAGATAAGAATATGCACGGACCTATCAATGGAAACTATGAAGAAGAGGAGAGAGTGGAGCAGCATATTCCGGAAATTGCAGGAACATGATGCAAACCCAAGAATACTCTATCCAGCCAAATTATCTATCAAAATTGATGGATAAGTAAGAGTCTTTCCAGACAAGGAAAGTCTCAGAGAATATGCCAAAAGGAACCCAGACCTTCAAAAGATTCTCACTGACCCACTGGGAGAAGAACAACAACAACGACCTAACACACACAGAATGAATCT